>JAQZBX010004483.1:0-52108 GCA_029593785.1 Cabassous unicinctus | reverse complement strand
AAGTTCTGTTTATTTTTTCTTTTTTTTGCTCATGCTGGTGGTGTAAAGTCCAAGAAACCATGGCCTAACCAGAGATCCTGAAGATACTTCCCTACTTTTGTTTCTAGAAGTTTTATAATTTTAGTTCTCATTTTAGGTCTTTGATCCACTTTGAGTTCATCTTTTGTATATGGTATGAGGTAGGAGTCTAGCTTCATCCATTTATATTTGAACATACAGTTTTCCAAGCACCATTTCTTAGAGACACTATCCTCTCCTCATTGAGTGGACTTGGCATCCTTTTCAAAAATATGAAAAGGTAAAGATGTAAGGTGTTCTTTCTAAACTATCAATTTGATTCCATTTGTCTGTATGTCTGTTCTTTGCAAGTACCATGATGCTTTTATTGCTATAGCTTTGTATAAAATTTTAAATCAGGAAGTGTTAGCCTGCCAATATTTTTCTTCTTTTTCAATACAGTTTTGGCTATTGAAGCCCCTTAGTTTCCATATAAATTCATGATTAGCATTTCCATTTCTGCAAAAAAGGCTGTTGGAATTATGATGAGTCTGTAAATATTTTTGCATAGAATTATCATCTTACCAATATTTATTCTACCAATCCATGAACATGGACTGTCCTTACATTTATTTAGGTCTTTTTTGATTTTTTAAAGCAATGTTTTGCAGTTTTCCATGTACAAGTCCTTTACATTATTGGTTAAATTTATTCCTAGATATTTGATTCTTTTATTAACTATTGTAAATGGATTTTTTTTTTTCTTGATTGTCTACTCAAATCATTCATTACTAGTGTTTAGAAACACTACTGGTTTTTCATGTTGATCTTGTACTCTGCCACTTTGCTGAATTCATTTATTAGCTCTAGTAGCTTTGTTGTATATTTATCAGAATTTTCTATATATAGGATCATGATATCTATAAATAGTGAACCTTTACTTCTTCCTTTCCAGTTTGGATGCCTTTAATTCTTTTTCTTGCTTAATTGCTCTGGCTAGAACTTCCTGTACAAAGTTGAATAACCATGGTGACAGTGGGCATCCTTGTCTTGTTTACTGATTTTAGAGGGTAAGCTGTCAGTCTTTCAATATTGTACATGATGTTGGCTGTGGATTTTTATATATATGCCATCTCCAATGCTGAAGAAGTTTCCTTCTATTCCTAGTTTTCTAAGTGTTTTATAACAAATAGTGTTGATGGATTTTGTCAAATGCATTTTCTGCATCAAGTGAATGATCATTTGATGTTTCTCTATCATTCTATTAAAGTGGTACATTAAATTAATTGACATTCTTATGATGAACCACCCTTGCATACCAGGATAAATCTCACTTGATCATGGTGTGTAATTCTTCTAATGCATTGTTGGATTTGGTTAGCTAGTATTATTGGTGAGGATTTTTGCATCTGTATTTATAGGGGATATTTGTCTATAATTCTCTTTCCTTGTAAAATCTTCATCTGGTTTTGGTATTAGGGTGATTCTGGCCTCATAGAATTTGTTAGACAGTATTTTCTTCTCTTCAATTTTTCAGAAGAGTTTGGGCAGCATTGGTGTTAATTTTTATTGGAATAGTTGAGAAAATTCACCAGTGAATCCATCCAGAGCTGGTCTTTATTTGTTTGGAGGTTTTTGATAACTGATTCAATCTCTTTATTAGTTATTGTTCTGTTGAGATCATGTATTTTTCTTGAGTCAGTGCTGGATATTTGCATATTTCTAGGAATTTGTCCATTTCATCTAGGCTATTTAATTTTTTGGCATACAGCTTTTCATAGCATGCTCTTAGAACCCTTTATATTTCTGTATGGTAGATAGTAATGTCCTCCCTTTCATTTACTGTGGTGTTTATCTCAAATATTTCTGTTTGGTTCCTTTTTAAAATTACCTCTTTATTGAGTTTCTCATATTTTTTATTCATTGTTTTCCTGATGTACTTTAGTTATTTCTCCATGTTTTCCTTTATCTCCTTGAGCTTACTGAGGGTCATTTTCTTAAAGTTTTTGTCCAGTATGTCCAAAGGCTGGTCTTCTTTGTTGATGATATTGAAATTTATCTTCTTCCTTTAGTTTGGCCATCATTTCCTTTTCTTTGTCTTATAATCTTTGGTTGCACACTGTACATTTTAATGTTTAATATGCTAAGGGATTTATTACCTGAGCTGTCTCTTCTTTCAGTTTGTACATAGCTAGTGATATCTCAGAGATTTCCTAGAGTGCCAGGAGCTAACACAAACAAACAAATCAATAGAAAAAACAAACAATCACCATTCATAGTCTTTGCAAATTGGCTCTTCATTGACTGGTGCTCTCCTTCAGCATTTAGCCCTCCTATCAAGAAAAGCAGCCTGAGTAGAAGCGAGGTCCAGAGTTCTCGATCTTTTCTGAGCCTGCATCTTTTCCTGCACTTATGCTCACTTGCAGCCTTAGGAATTGCCCCATTTATGGTAGTCTGAATGTCCCCTCTACTTCCTATGAAATAGACTTTCCCTCCTCACAATTGCTCTATTTATGTCTTAAAGCCCCTTACCCTTTCCCCCAAGCTGCTTTGACTTACTGGTTTCTTACACTGCTTTAGCTGTCTGCAAACTGCTTCTGCCTTCAGGGCAAGTTCTTGGTGGGTGAGCCAGAGATAAGTGTCCTAGTTCAATCTTTCAGACTGCCACCTGATAGATTGCTACCAACATATAGGCATCTCAGTCTGCATCTAGGGGTTCCTGGTTACTCTTCTTCCAGAATGGGGCCAAGGACCCACAATGGGAGCACAGGCTTCATCCATACCATGCCTGGCAGGTGCTGCGAAGGGCCAGCAAGAATGCCATGAGCTTCTCCTACCATGTTTAGAGTTGCATTTTCTTGATTGTTATTCACCCAGTTACTATAACCCTTTAATTGATTTCTGAAATTTTGAGTAAGATGGTGCTGCCAGTTTTTGCTATTTGTACAAAGATTCTGTGGGGGAATGGCACACTGAGCATGTAATGCTGCCGTATTGGTTGTCCAGCAGTCCCTGTTTTACTTTTTAATCTGTGATTCAAAAGTAGTAGAGCTCATTAGCAGTTCCATCAGTTGGTTGAAAAAGTTGTTGCTCTGTCAATTTTGTTTAATAGCTACTTTGGCCATTTATTTGGAATAGTGAAGTTTGAAAGAACTATCACTGCATGTTTTACAAGAACTTTAGTGGAGTTTCAATACATTCAGCAATTCAGTATACATATTTTGCCTTAAAACATGATCTCTGAGATGGAGAAAAAAGAAAATGGTAACCTCTATCTAGTTGAAGGACAAATATACAACCACTTTCAACTATCACAAGCAGAGAAGGAATATTTATTTTCCTAACTCAGGAGGTAGTATGGGAACAAGAAATTCTGGCTTTTCTCACTGCCCTCCTCCCAGCTCATTCCTCTCAAGGAGGAAATAATCTAACAAAAGATATCAGGAAATTCTGATAAACATTGGTCTGGATTTACAAGAGGTTGATTCCAAGAAACAGAAACAAAGACCCTCTGGAGCCCATCTCTTTCAATCACTACCTTTAAGTCTCTTGAACTTCTCATGTGCAAAACGGGAAGCATTTGTGTAACAGCTGCATAGGCAGGCCACGTTCAGCTATTATTTCCTTTGAGTCAAAAGTCTTACCCAAACATACATACACACACAGACACACACATGCCCCTTGCATTAAAATTTTAAATTAATTGTTCATGAGGAAGAATAGTTTGATTTGTACTTCCAAACTAACAATACATGGATGGGTTCCATGTGCAAAACCTTTAGTCAGTCATAGATTAGCATTTGGGAAACCAAGTCGCCACTGAGAGATGGAACCTCTTGCTACAGCCTTGACTGCTGCACCAGGAGAGATGGGAGATAAGGCTGGGGTGGTGTCTAAAGGGATCTGTTATAGCCATATGCTTTGTCCCAGGTTTCTGGAGCCACCCTTTCAGAACATGGCCTCAAGTTAAGTCTTAACTGAGAATTTCATTGTAGGTGATCATGGTAATAAATGGGAAGTCACAGAGTTTGTATTCAATTACCACGGAGTTGAAGAGTTTATCAAGGAGTAGATAAGAGGAATAAGGGTTCATACTATATACGGAATACATCATCTTCTTTGGGCAATGAATGGCAGTGCTCTTCAAAACAGCCAGCACATGGGAGTTTTGTAACTGGTATACAATGAGAGAAATAGCTTTAACTAGAAATTGAATCAATGCCTTAATTCACTGAGTAAATTTTGCTACCAAAAAAATCAGCTGAATTAATTAGGATGCGGATTGACATAGTTGATTCCCATACTGTGGCAGTAGTCTGTGGCCCACACTCTGACCAGCACTGAAATGTTATTTTACTGCAAAGTATTATTAGAAAACTTTAGCTCTAGGTTTCAGGATGCAAAAGGGTTGAGCATGTGTTGTCAGTATATAGTCATAATAAAATTGTATACCATTAGTATACATAAGACATATTTAATTTAATGCACTTTACATAATATGGGCACTTTACATATTTTTTCTAATGTAATCCTCCAACTAATTTATTAGAAAATAGAGATTTAATTTCTCAACTAAGGTCAAAGAGCAGAAAATCCATTAAAATACCAGCGTCAGCTATTCTGCTTCTAATTAGAATGCAGAGCTGTAATTGCTCCTGCAATAATGTGAAAACAGTGCTTGAACTTTTTAAGAAAATCATCTTCTTGCTTAAAGCCAACAAAAATCTCTGAGTCTAAAGTTTAAGTTCCAGAGGAGAAAAAGACCTTCATAGGAGATCAGAGATCAGCAGCTGATTCCATCCCTTGAGGCATTTGCTGAGTCTGAGGGTATGAGTAGATAGGCAAGCAAACCTACTACAGGCAGAGACTGGACTGGCAACACAAGAAACAGACCAAAATTGTAATGGCATAGGAAGCTAGTCCCTTGCCCTTGTTTCCTGACAAAGAAAAAGTTATTTATTTTAGGGGGAAATTAGTATCTATTTCAGTATCTACCTTCTTTTTACAAATAGTATGTTAATTATCATCAAAAAATTACAAGTAAAGAAACAGGAAAATGTGAATTATAATCAAGAAGAAAACACAGTTAATATTGAATAGACCCATTGTTTTAGTTTGCTAAATGCTGCCAAGCAATAGACCAGAAATGGGTTGGCTTTTACAATGGGGATTTATTTACTTAAAAGCATACAGTTCTGAGGTTGTGAAGATGTTCAAATTAAGGCATCATCAGGAGATCCTTTCTTCCCAAGCTGTAGCTGCAGGCAATCAGGCACATGGCAGCATCCACTCATCTCTCCCCTCTCCTCCAGGCCTCGGTGCTTTCAGATCCCGATAAAGTGGACCCTCTCAGCCTCTGTGTTCCATTATTTCAGTATCTGGCTCCCAGGGCCTTTTCTCTCAGCTTCTGGGTTCTTCTCTGTCTCTGCAGGTTTTTTTCTGTGTCTGTGGCTTTTGATTCCTCCATTTATAAAGGACTCCAGTAAGAGGATTAAGACCTACCCTGGATCATGCAATGTAATCAGAAGCCTTTAACTTAAGTCATTTAATCAAAAGGTCCCACCTATAGTAGGTTTACACACATAGGAATGGATTAGCTTTAAGGACAGGATTTTCTGGGGTCCACAAAAGACCCACATCCATAGATGACACATATTTTGAAATTAGCAGATAAGAACTTTAACTACTATAAACATACTAAAGAATTTACAAGACAAGATGGATGAAAGAAGTGAAAAAAATGGATAATTTGGCACAAAATGGAAATTCTATAAAACGACTACATAAACATAACTGAATAGAGAAAACAAGCAAATTCTAAAAGTGGTCAGAGAAAACAGACACATTATATACAGGGGAGGAACAATAAGAATAATCACTGACTCCTTAACATGTCAAGGATTGGCAAACTTTTTCTGTAATGGACCAGAGAGTAAATATTTTCAACTTTGTGTGCATAGGGCTTAGTTGCAACTACAATTCTGCTGCTGTGGCAGGAAAGCAGCCATCCACAATAAATAAATGAACGAAAGAGCCCAGATTTGGTCTGAGCAGGCTAGTTTGCCAACTCCCGTTAAAAGCAATGCAAGGTAGAATGCAATGAAATAATACCTTTAATGTGCATAGAGAATACAAACAGACCAACAAAAAACTGTCAACCTAGAGTGTTTATATAGTAAAAATATTCCTCAAAAATAAATATAGAATAAGGTATTTTAGATTAAACATAGCTGAAAGAATTTGTTATTTAAAAGAATTATATGTACATAGAGGAATAAGTTTAAAAGATGTATATACTGAAATCTACAAAATATTGAGAAAATAAATTAAAGAAATAAGTGGCATGACATTCTATATTCATGGATTGGAAAACAATATTTTCAAGATGCCTATATTATCAGAAGTGATCTACAAATTGAATGCAGTCCCCAGAATTCCAACTGCCTTTTTTTGCAGAAATGCAAAAGCTGATCATCAAATTCGTATGGAACTGCAAGGGGTCCCTAATAGCCAAAACAATTTTGAAAAGACAAAACAAAGTTGAAGGACTCACACTGCCCAATTTCAAAGTGTACTACAAAATGAATATATCAACACAGTGTAGTGGTACTGGCCTAATAATAGAGAAGAGAATAGCATAGCATAGCATAGCATAGCATAGCATAGCATAGCATAGTCCATAAATAGACCTACACATCTATGGTCCATTGACTTTTGAAAAGGTTACTAAATTCATACAATGGAGAAAAAGAATAATCTCTTTATATGGTATTGGGAAAGCTGGATATTCACTTGCAAAACAATAAAGTTTGAGCAGTTCATCCCACTATATACAAAAATCAACTAAAATGGATCAAATACCTAAATATAAGTGCTAAAGGTATAAAACTTTTACAAGATACTAGGGGGCAAATTGTTTTGACCCGGGATTCTGCAATAGATTCTTAGATATGACACCAAAAGCATAAACAACAAAAGAAACAATAGATTAATTTGACTTCATCAAAATTAAAAACTTTTGTAAATCAAAGAACATTATCAAGAGAGTGAAAAGACAACCTACAGAATGGGGGAGAATAGCTGCAAACCATATATCAGATAAGTGCTTAATATCCAGAATATAAAGAACTCTTACAATGCAACAACAAAAGACACCCCAATTAAAAGAATGGGCAAAAGATTTGATAGATTTTTTTTTTAATCAAAGAAGATATACAAATGGCCAATAAGCATAACAAAAGATGCTCAGCATCATTAGCCAATAGGGAAATGAAAAATCGAAACCACAAAGAGAGCACTTTACATCACAAGGCTGGTTACTGAAAAAAAATGGAAATTGTTAACTTCCATTTTTAATAGATGTGTTGGGGAGAATGCAGAGAAACTGGAACTTCAGTGCATTGTTGATGGAAATGTAAAACTGCAGGCACTGTGGAAAGCAATATGGCGGATCCCCCAAATTTAGATATAGAACTACTATATGACCACACAATTCCACTTCTAGGTATATAACCAAAGAAAGTAAAAACAGGGTCTCAAATAGATACATGTACACCAAAATTTATTGCAACATTATTCACAATAGCCAAAAGCTCCATCAATAAATAATGGATAAATGAAATGTGGTACATACACACAATGAAAGACCATTTGAACCATAAGAAAGAATGAAGCCCTGAGACATGATGCAACGTGGAAGAAACTTTAAAACTTTAAAATGTTATGCACAGTGAAATAAGGCAGACACATCAGGGCAAATATTGTATGATGTCATTTATAAGAGATGTCTAGAAATAGCAAATCTGCAGAAACAGAAAGTAGATTAACCAGGGGATAAAGGGAAGGGGCAATAGGGAGTGTATGTTTGATGGAGATGGAATGTGTGCAAATGAAATTAATTTTTAAAGTAGCTGAAAGAATTTGTCCAGAAGAATCACAAACTAGAAATATTAAGGGAAGTTCTTCATGCCGAAAGGAAAATAATACCAAATTTAAGCCTGTGTCTATAGAAAGGAATAAAGAGCAAAATGATAAATATGTGGATAAACAATAAAAATGATACTCTTTGGTTTCAAAGTTCTTTAAATGACTATTGACTACTTAAATATATCAACATACGGAAATAAAATAAATAGCAACTACTGTATGAAGTGCAAGATGGCTGCCTTAGTTTCCAGGGCTGCTATAACAAATACCATGAACTGGTTAGCTTAAACAGCAGGAATTTCTTGTCTCTCTCTTTTGGAGCCTAGAAGCCTAATATCAAGGTGCTGGCAGCATCAGGCTTTCTCTGAAGTCTGCAGTGTCCTGGTGGTGGCTCGCCAGCAATCCGTCTCTCAATCTTTGCCTCTACCACAGGGCCACCTGTCTCTGACTCCTACGCTCCTTCTGCTTGTAAGGAATCCGAGAGTCATTGGATTAATGTCCATTCAGATTTAGTTTGGTCTCACCTAAACTGACATCTTCAAAGATCCTATTTACAAATGAGTTCACATCTGCAGTACTGGGGATTAGGGTTTAACCATGTCTTTGTGGGAATGTGATTCAATCCATAACAAGGGATGGGAAAAAACAGAATTATCCTATTACAAGATTCTCACCTTGTTCCCAAAATTGTTTCATATTAATTCAAGATGGATTAGTAAATTAAGGATGCATTTTGCAACCTGTAAAATAACCATTAAACTTAAAATTGCTCCCTGCATGTGTCTCTGATTTTATTTATTTCCTTTTATTCCCATTCCCCTCCTGTAAATAATCTAATGTGTGTGATATGTACCCTTAATTCTGTAAGAATTTTTTTAAAATATGAAGCATTTATTTTCTGAGTGTGTATGTATATACTTGAGAGTATATATGTTTTTTCATAAATAGTATTGTGCGCTACAACTAATTCCATTTCTACTTTTTTCATATAATTCTATATTCAGAAGATATTACCATGTTACTGCAGGTTCTTGTAGTTTGCTTTCCTCTAACTAATGTATAGTTTCCAATAAAACGAATCTGCCAAATTTTACTTATCCAATCCCATAGTAGAATTGACACCAAAGACCTGCTACCAAAATATTTACTTACATAGAGACCGTGCTTATAAACACGTTTTAGGTTTTGTGTCAAATTTGTCTGAGATGTATATTAGAGGTTGTGGGAAATGATATTATTTTAAATAGATCCTGCCAAATTGCTCTTCAAATTGTCTGTGATCATATATTTTCCCATCTACTTCACTTAAAAGTTCTTTTCCCCCATATTTTCATCTACCTGGTATTCTAGGATTCTAATATTTCATAAAGAGGTGGGTATAAATAAATACCTTGTACTATTTGTGGCATTTGTCAGATTGTGTGACAGTTTGAATTTTGTGAATCTGAGTCTTCTTGATACTTCTGCCTCCCTCTTCTACTACTAAGGATCCTTATTATCATATTGTTTCCACAAGATCAGCTAATTTAACAACCTTAATTCTGTCTGCAAACTTAATTCCCCTTTGCTATATAACCTAACATCCTCACAAGTTCTGGAGATATGGACATCTGTGAGAGCCACAATTCTGCCCACTACGATACCTCTCTTGATACTTAAAAATATAACTGCCCATTACATTGTCACTGCAAATTTTTTTAAAAATAGTATTTTAATTTATAAACTTGTTTGAAGATATTTATGATAAACAATCATTTAAAACTTTCAAGTTCAATATACTATGAAAAATCATTTGGTGAAAATGGAATGGAAATATAAGTTCAAAAGAGGAAAGGAATTGTGCAAAATTCTCATTGCCTTTTACATTCTGTGAGTCTTTTTAATTGAATACTTTTTATATTTCCTTAATTTCCCTAAATTTATCATCATTTCTTCAAAAATTTCTTCCATTGGTTTATTTGCTTATAAGTATATTAGTATTTGTCTTAGGCTACTATTATCTTCCTACAGGTATTTTGACATGTATACTCCTTGTTTTCCTTCCCTTCCCTTCCCTTCCCCTTCCCTTCTCTTCCCTTTTCTTCTTTCCCTCTCCCTCTCCCTCTCTTCTTTTGGACCTCTGCTACCTTCTGGAAGATGCCTTGCTCCCCCCACCTCCCCTGGAAGAAACCACTTCTTTATTTCTGTCATCCATTGTAGTCTTCATTTGAACTACTGTATTTTGAAACCAATATTTCACCTTGCTTCTTTTATTATGAATTGTGACTTCTAATGTTTTTTTTTTTTATCATCATCTACACTTTATCACTTTAAGACAATTTTTATTATGCCTATTTTTAACTTCAGGTCTGTCTGTTCCACTTTATTTTTTAATTTATTATCTCTATTTTTATGGATGTGATACTCCTAGATGTCTACATATTTCTTTTTCTTTCTGGATTATCAAGGGTTATGAAGTAATCTGCCTCTAGGTATTTTAGAGTCATCACGAACTCTGTTATTAAATACATATTAGAAAAGACCCTGTCTGTGTTCCTCCTGGTGAGGTTAAAATGTAAGACAGAAAGATGCCCAGGGTAGAGAGCCCAATACAACATGTTTGAGCTCTCCCAATTCTTCAAGGCTCTGCACTGCTCTGAAGTTATCCTAACAAATCCAAGTGCTCTGGACATCCGTTGTTTATTTTCTAAGTCTTGGAACTAGTGGTGGTTGGGAAGGTAAGGATCTTCCCTGAGAAATGCTGGGGTTAGAAAGGAGCAAACATGTATTCACCATCATGCCCAAGTCATGCAAACCAGTCCACTTCTGCTTTTGCCTTCCTAGGTTTCCTCAAAAATTGTAATGTCACATATCCATTTCTCTACATTTTCAATTATTTTCCAGGGTAGATTTTGAGACACAAACCAGCAGGTCATGCTAGTCAACTATTTTGTCAGGAAACCACAATTACTGGTCTCTCTAGCCTCAGGTGTACCCTTCTGCACCCAGGCACTCATCCTATACTTCCAGGTGCAATGGTTCACAAAGAGGGGTCCCTGGACCAGCAGTTCCAGCCTCAATGGTAAACTGGGTAGAAATGCAAAGGCCTCACCCTTTACCTTCTGAATGAGAAACTCTGAGGGTGGGACACCGCAGTCTGTGGTTCAACAAGCCTCCAGGTGATTTTAATGCCAGCTGACTTTTCAGAACCACTGTCCTGGTGTATGGATTCACTCTCGCATGCACTTACACAACAATAAGACACACTTCTTTCTCAAATTCCAAACTGCTTCCGCATCCTTTGCTTTCTCTTTCAATGAGAAAATAGAAGCAATCAGAAGAGTTTTCTATCACCAAACCCAAATCCCCACATCTACTATGTACACATCTGCCTTCACTCCTGTCAATCTCTCCCCTTCCATATGTGCATTATATGACATCACCTCTTACCTACTCAAGGACATGGCTCTAGATATTCCAGATATTCTCCCCTCTCTCTTCTATATCGATTTCTCTCTCTATTGTATCATCTCGTTGATATTTAAAAATGCTATTATTTCTTTTATTTTAAAAAAACAATTTCTCTCCTGACTCCACATTCCCTTTTCAGGCATATCCATTTACCCAATTATCCCCTTCCTTTCACTGACAAAATCCTTGACACACTGTCTTTTCCTTCTGTGTCAAATTTCTCTTTCCCCTTCACTCTTTATACTCTCATCAGGTTTCTCCCTGCCCTTCTCTATTTAAGCTGCTCTTATGATAGGCACCAAGGGTTTCCATGCTTTTCAATTCAATGTTCAATTC
This sequence comes from Cabassous unicinctus, assembly GCA_029593785.1. NCBI lineage: Eukaryota > Metazoa > Chordata > Mammalia > Cingulata > Chlamyphoridae > Cabassous > Cabassous unicinctus. Next base: position 40,399 of record JAQZBX010004483.1, on the reverse strand, counting down.
TCAGTTCTCTTCTTACTTACACCAGCAGTAGCATTTGATATGCGTTCATCTGTCTTCCTTTGAAAAGCTGGTGAGTTCAAGCATACCATACACTCTGGGTCTTCCTCTTTAGCCCAGTCACTCCTCAGTGCCCTTGCAGGCGCTACCTCATCCCCCTGACTTAGAGGTGGTGTGCTCTGGAGCTCATTTTTTTGACCATTGTTTTTACTAGCCACGCTCTCTCTCGCCTGGTGATATCAATTAGTCATACTAAAATTTTAAACAGCATCTACATGCCAGAGTCCCAAGTTTGAATCTCTAGCCTAGAGGTATGGTCTGATTTCCTGAAAGCACCACTTGAACGTCAAATGAACACCCGAGCATTACCATGCAAAAACTGGCCTTCCTTATCCTTCAAATGGTCTTGCTAATTGCTTAGGACAAAACCATCTATTCATCCTCCACTCATCTCTTACATACCACATCCAATCAGCAAATCAAGTCAGCTCTGCTTTCAAACGTCCATCTGGTATGTGGCTACTTCTCACCAGGTCCACGCTACCAGCCTGATAAAAGCCATCACCGTGGCTTTTTACTTCCCCAACATTCTGTCAAATATCTCTTTTAGAAGCACAGTAGTAAGGAAACTATGTTTATAATTAAAAGCTACTAAATTGTCACTTTTCTTTCCCCTTTGTCTGCTAGAGTCTATTTGTAATGCAACAGCTACAGCCCTTCTGTGAAAATGTCACTCTCCTGGAAAAACTCCCCAGTGGCATCCTATCTCTAATAAAATAAAAATCCAAGGTCTAAAGCAAGAAAAAGGAAAGGTTCACAAAGCCAAGACCCTTACAATAAGGCCCTACTTGTTCTGGCCTCTATCTAGTTTCAGCAACTGGAACTGGGCAGACTGTGTCCCAATCCCCCGTGATTTCCACGTGACTCTCTTCCTCCTCTCCTTTAAGCCTTAATGCATGTATTGCCTTCTCAGTGGGACCTGCCCTCGCCAGCCTACTGCAACGGCAATCCCCTCTCATCTTCAGTGTCCTCAGAACATTAGCATACACAATAATTTACTTGTTTCTCTTATTATCTCAATTTTTTGCTAAACTGTAAGTTTCTTGAGACCAAGGAGATTAGACTCTTCTACTCACTGCTCTAACCCCAGTACCTAGAAGAGCATCTGAACATATAAGAGAGCTAGGCTAATAGACTTGAAATACTCAAATAAAAGTAATTTCCTATCAGAAAAATGTCAATATAACGGCAGTCCCCAAGGTGAGATAGCTCTAGAGGCCTTTTGAGTCTCCAAATGAACTTCAGTGTATTAAGAAATATATAACCAGGTTGGGCTGTTTGATGGTATAAACAGTAAAATCAGAATATTAGGAATTATAGGTATACTCATATCTTTTTATTTTTATCTGGTTGTGTCATCGTCTTATTTTGGGGCGTGCTTTGCCACATGGGGACCTGTGCCTCTCTGCGCTGTGCAGGTCTGGGACGACTTTTTTTCTCTTTTTTTACCAGGGGTTCCTGGGGATCAAATCAGGGTCCTCCTATGGTAAACGGAAGTTCGATTGCTTGAGCCATAGCCGCTTCCCTATACTCATATCTTAATGAATTTTAAAACATCTATATGTATACTAAAATTAAAGAATTCAAATTACACAAGCAATCCACACTCTGCTTTCTGCAGACATTCAAATTTAAATACAGAGAAAGAAAATGACCTAAAGCGACAGTCATTTAGATTTCAAGGCTTTCTTATCATTAGGGCTTAATTTTTCTACTGATAGTCAATTCAAAGAAATTTTAAAAACACTTAAATGGAATTTTGTTCCACTCAGAAGACAACGAATAGGAAAATTTAACCCAATGGACAGATGTCATAAAAATGAAAAATATATGAGATTAGGATTTTATAAGTATCATATGTCATAAATTTCAAATGTAACAACTGTTGAGAGATTAAAGTAAAGAAAATGTTTTAAAAAGGCTATAATTGTTAACAGAAGACATGCCAATATCATCTAATTCTCAATACTGGCTTTTTTCTTACTTTAGCAAAATTTAGGCAATGCGAAGGGAATCAGATAAACAACTACAGAAGAAAGAAGCTATTGGGTCAATACGGCTAAAAACTTCCAATTTAATACTTTGGTATTTACTTGTAGGAAGAGATGGGACATTTACACTTTATAGCACTGCATTATTACAAATATTTCCTAAATAATTAAACACTGCAAACATTCAAGAGATCAATGTTCTAGCAGTTGTGACTAATTTATTATTTCTACTTTGATAAATTTGAGATAAACCATCATAAATATCATCTTCTGTATAATACTGCACTTTTATAGAAGTAAAATGAGAGGAAGAATGGTGTAATGGAAACTGGAGTGATTATTAAAAGATTCAAGTTCTAATTCAAGTACTGATACTAACTAGAAATCTTAGTTTTCCTCCAGGACAAACAAAAATGAAGGCTATTGACTTTGTTGATTTGTAAAGGTTTTCCAGTTTCAAAACCTATGATTTAAAATTCTATCTTTGTACTCTGAAAAAAAAAATACACCAAAAATCTTTCTGTTTTTAACAGTAGAAGAGATGATACGGATATTGGTAAAAGTTGCTGGGAGCAATATACCAGACATGGGTCGGCTTTTACAATGGGAATCTATTAGGTTAAAAGCTTACAGTTCTGAGGCTGGAAAAAAATGTCCAGTCAAGGCATCATCAGAGATGCTGTCTCACCAAAGGTCTGCTGCAGGCGATCCTGGCCTCCTGCCACGTGGCAAGGCACAGAGGCGACTCTGTGGCCTCTGCCTTCTCCTCCAGGCTCAGTTTCTCCCTTAGAGCAGCTGCTGGCCATCAGGCACATGGCAGAGCCAGCTCGTTTCTCCTCCCAGCCTCGTTGCTTCAGCTTTGGGCTGCTCTGCCTGTGGCTTTTCTCTCTCTCCCGCGATCCTCAACACCTGGCGGCTTCTCTCTGTCCCTGTGGCTTTTTTCCTGTGTCTACAGCTTTTCAGTCCTCCATTTATTAAGGACTCCAGTAAGAGGATTAAGAGCCGTAATCTAATCACAGATTCTTAACTGATGTGATCTAATCAAAAGTCAAAGGGTCCCATCTACAATGGGTTCCAGGCACAGGGATGGGTTTGCTTTAAGAACGGGATTTTCTGGGGTCCACAAAAGTCTCAAACCAGCACAACTGGTAATCTATTAGCAGTAAGAAAAAACGGACTTTAAACTACACCCGTCTACCCAGCTGTGCCGTCTAAGGCTCCGCCATGATTCAGCTTTTGGTTAGTAAAAGACATCGACAGCACACATTGTAGGTGAGGTCCAAGGTCACACTAAAGTGAGGCTGCACAGCAAGGAGGTGCTTTCTCAATTCTGCATAAGAAATTAAGAAAAAATGAGAGCAAATTTTGAGAGAAAAACAAGAGACAGCAGAAAAGCAAACACGGCAAGATGCCAGAACCTGCACAGAAAGACCGGTCAGGGACAAACCTCCGCTGGGAGGGTGTTCTAGAACAAAGTAGGGATATTATCATGAAATTGTAAGTTCAATATGTTGTCCTAAATCTTGAGAAAGTAGCCGGAACACAAACAGTCCTTTGTCAATTCTAATTTAAGAGTGAAGAAAATGAGTTAAATCACAATATGGAAGAAAGTGGAGAAGAAAAGGACATTAAAAATACTATAGAGGAGCAGGTGTAGCTCCGTGGTTGAGCACCTGCTTTGCACATACCAGGTCCTGGGTTCAATCCCCGGTACCTCCTAAAAAATAAAAACTATAGTAAATTATCAATAGGCTTAAACCAAGTTCCTAATAAGAACTTGGAACCAGAGGTGACCCAATTTTCTAGCAACTTCTTAAAGTGTACAACTATAAGAAGACACATTTATACATGGAGTAGGTCACATTAGTTACATATGTAAAGAGCTCCAACTAAATCCTAAATCCCTTGCTGTCTATTAGGATGCCTTGTTTTGTAATCTGTTAGTATGTTTTCCATTCACCCACAGTTCCCTGCATAATACATAAATCATAGCTAATGCTCAAAATGAAATATTTAGAAATTTAGAATTTAAGAGATTCTTAGTAAGAAACTTTAGAATGTGTCTAGCCTAGTGCTTCTCAGATTTCTTTGACGATGAGAATTATCTAGGGTGCTTGTTGATCAAGGATCTTCCCAGCTCTCTCCATCAGAAATTCTGCTTAAGCAAAAAAGGAAGCCCGAGAATCTACACTGCTGATGAGAATCTCTAGTAATTCTTATTAACGGGAATATTGGAGGGAAAGCTGATCGAGTTCACATTCCTCACTCACCAAGTGCCCTACCCAAAGGTACCTAGTTAGCCTCACAGTAATGAATAGAGCCATGCTCTCCTGATCTCAGGTTTAGTGACTTTTCCACAATTTCATGCTCTATGTCGTCTCACTGATTATGTACAAAGGTGCTTGTGTAACCAAAATGCTGGCTGCCAGCATTAATCTTAGGAGAGCATGCTCTCTCTTTCCAATTTCAACATGAAAGCTTATTTTGTTTTAACATACTGGTGTTTATCCAAATTAAAGAAACACTCAAAAGTCCCTAGGTTTTGTTTAAGAACTAGTATACTCTGTTTATTTTAGACACGTCGATTCATAAATACAAACCTCTGTAAACGAATTTGTAATTTATATTACAAAACAACTCTATGAACCTGTATAACTATGGCTCTTTTCAATCTATTCAATTACCCACGAATGGAACCTAGTCTCCTAGCTGTGCATTTGATGCATGCAATTTAAAGACTAGTCCAATTAAGGACACTGTAAGTGCTTTAATTGGAAAGAAATAGTACCAGTCCCCTTCAATAATGCTTCAGAAATATGTAGTTATTTCTTCTTGTTTGCCAATACAATTCAACTAAATTATGTACCATCCCAACATATCACAACCTTAATCCTCTACAAAGTCAATTGCCTAAAGTGTTTTGTACACTCTGATCATTTCTCTAGGGATGTGAACTGGGTCCAGAATGACCATTCACTTACTGGTTGTGCAAGAACCAGACTTGACAGTTGCACAGTTGTTGAACAAGAGTTTACAGCTCAAGTGTCTCTGGAGATTCATGGGCATAATAAGAGCATTGTAGAAGCTGTGCTGGCTATAGAGACCCACAAATTCCTCTCTGAGGGATTTTGGCTATACATCCCTTTCTGGCACACATATTAAACTGTGATCTGTCCATGTCAGTACCAGACCCATAATTATGAAAAAAAGAGATGTGTCTTTACCATTCTGAGTCCCAGATGCAGACAACAGTTGTATTCTATCTAATGGCAGTGATAGGTCAGACTGAAATCATTTAAAGGGACTTCTTCTGGTGCTGGGAGTAATTCACTACCATTAAACAGACTCTTAGACAATCACTTGCTGCTAATGGTATCAGAGATATCATCAAAACAGAGAAGCAAATTGGCAAGGTGAAAATAACTTTAGCTATCAATAGGCTTAAGTTTGAAGCCTGTTTCTGCTCCTTACCAGTTGGATAACAAATTACTAAACTTACTTGACTTTCAGTTACTCATTAATAGGATAGGAATAATATCTAACTTAGTGGGTTGCTTTGAGGCTCAAATAAGAAAAATATGTCATCTTCAGCAACATGGTAAGACCTTGATAATTAGTAGCTGAGGAGTACCAATGTTCTTCTTTAATCAGATCACCAATATATGATTTTGCCAATACTGAAAAACTGTATGGCTACTCACTCATCGATATAGCTACCTTAATTTTATTATATATATACAAAATTATGAACACAAACGTGTTTATGGGTAAATGATCACTTCAAAATTAGATTAGGTTTTCATTTCCTAGGCTGCTCAAAGCAAATACAAGGTAATGGGTCAAGTTAAACAATGAGGCTGGGGAAATGTCCAAATCAATGCATCATCAAAGCAATGCTTTCTTCCAAAAGCCTGGCTCCTCTGTCACATGGTAAGGCACATGGTGGGGTCTGCTGGTTTCTCCCTTCTCTTCCAGGTTTCTTTGATTTTAGCTTCTTGCTTATGTGGCTTTTTTTTTTTTTTCTCTGCCTGAATTTCATTCTCTTATAAAGGACTCCACTAACAGGATTGAGACCCATTCTGATTGGGTTGGGCCACTGTGACAGTCTGAAGTTCTCTCATGAATCCCAAAAAGAAAAAGATTATGTTTTTGGACTAATCCATTCCTGTGGGTGTGAGACCCTTTTGATTGGACTATGTCAGTGAGGCGTGACCCAGGTTGTGTCTCCGCCCTCTTACTGGAGCTGATACAAACAGAGATGCAGAGTAAGACAGACAGAGGGAGAAAAAGGGAGCTGCCATATTGATCCTGCCATGTGAGAGGGAGAGAGAAGCCCAAGGACTGAGAGGTCTCAGAATCTGGAGCCAGCAGAAAGATGCAGAAAGATGCCCCTGAGGGGCTGGGCCCATGGAGCAGCTCAAGGCTCAGGAGAGGAGCACTGCCATATGCCTGACAACTCACAGCTGAACCAGAGAAGAAAGCAGAGCAGCTGAGACTGAGAGAAGAAGCCCAGTCAGAGACAAGCCCTAGGGCTTGTTGCCCACAGTTGAGCTCTGGGGGCTGGGCTCCAAGAGAAGGTGCACCTGGAGGGGAAGACAGGGACCTCAGCAGAGATTGGCGACCATCTTGCTTCACCACATGGCAGCTGACTTTGGTGAGAAAGCATCTCTGATGGTGCCTTGATTTGGAGATTTCATGGCCTCAGAACTATAAGCTTTTACCCTAAATAAAATTCCCATAATAAAAGCCAAACTATTTCTGGTACTTTGCAATGGCAGCCCTTTGACAAACCAAGACAGACACAAACACTTTGACTGAAGTAGCCTCATCAAAAGGTCCTACTTATATTGGATTTACACCCATATGAATGGGTTAGATTTAAGGGTATGTTTTTCTGGGGTACCTACAACTTCAAACCACTACAATTATATACAGACATTTAAGTACAAGCCTATAGCAATTAAATAAACTAGGAATACAATTAGAAGGTAATGAAAGAAAGGATTAAAAGGTTTATATTGATCGGCCATTTACCAAAACTAATATTTTACTATGTATGTGCTCAGAGACAAAAATTGCTAAGCTATTACTTCCATTCCATATCTTCTCTCTACTATATTATACTCTCAGAAAATCACTAGTGGAATATCACACATAAACAGGAGGCAATTCATATATTGAAATTGTCTTGTTTTCTCAGAAAAAAAAACATATATATATATATATATATATATATATAGCAATAATGCCATACAACCATTATTATGGTAAATTGGTAAGGTCATTTTTCTCTAGGATAAATAGGCCACCAAAATTATTTATTTTAAATATGCTACAAAATTGCTCCCCCAATGGCTCCCTTGGTTCTTTGCTTGTTGTTGGTTTTGCTCATTGTGTGGTTGTTGTCTGCTTGTTGTCTGCCAATTCTCTGTTTTTCCTTTAGGAGGCACCAAGTACTGAACCCAGGACCTCTCATGTGTGAGGCACTTAACTGCTTGAATCACATCCGCTCCCTACTCGTTTTTGTTTTGTTTTTGCCCATTGTCTGCTCTTTGTTTGCTTGTTGTCTTGCTTGTTGCTTTTGCTCATTGTCTGTTCATTGTTTTTGCTTGATGTCGGCTCATTGTCGTCTCGTTGTTCATTTGTCTTCTTATGAGGCACTGGGAACAGAACCTGGGACCGCACATATGGGAGACAGATGCTCAATTGCTTGAGCCACATCCAATCCCAAATTTTAAAAGCTAATGTGAAAAAAATACAACTATTTCTAAGGGACACCTCCCTTTGCCATAACTTTCCTTTGGGAGCCTTACACTAAATAGAAACTCATATAAGAAAATAAATCTGTAATGTTGAGTACAAAAGAAATACTAGAAATACTCTCTTTAGTGAAAATTAATTGCTGATTACCCATAAATATTAAAGAGTATAGTGTCTAATTTTTCCACCTGGTTTTAGCTCTTATAAATTAACTACATCTATTAAGTCCCAAAGTAAAATAAAAATTAGTGCAGCTACTCATAGAATGCTATTTGGTTCTTGCTGCTCAGGAAAATTTTCTTCTTAAACCCCATAAATCTTACCTATAAGTAGCAAAAGTTATGCTGCAGTTACAAAATGGATCGTCTTAGATTCATTTTCAGCACAACAGAAATGATAAAACAGATGACATTCAAGGAACCAAAATTCAACTTCGTAATGAAGAAATTTGTAAAAGTATTTGTGGTGGTTTGAAACTGTATGTACCCCAGAAAATAATGTTCTTAAAGCTAATCCATTCCTGTGGGTATAAACCTATTTTAAGTAGGTTTTCATGAGGTTACTTCAAGTAAGGTGTGACCCAGGGTGGGTCTTAATCTTCTTATTGGAGTCCTTTGTAAACAAGATGAATACAGAGAGAAAAAGCCACCCAAGCAAGAAGGTGAAAGAAAAAAACCTGGAAGAGAAGGGAGAGACCAGCAGATGCCACCATGTGCCTTGCCATGTGACAGAAGAGTCCAGGATTGCCAGCAGCCAGTCTTCAGGGAGAACCAGCATCTTGATGATGCCTTGATTTGGACATTTTCATGGCTTCAAACTTGTAAGCTTGTAAGCCAAAACTTTCCAATTGTTAAAAGCTAACTCATTTCATGGTATATTGCTTTCAGGAGCCTAGCAAACTAAAACAGTGTTCTAATGTGAAAAATCAAATGCAATTTGTTATAGGTGCATTTCTAAATAATGCTCCACTTTTAATAAGATAAACAAAGTGTGGCAGTTTGAGACAATTTTTGTGAATCCCCAAAAAGAGAAAATTTATGTTTGTAAACTGGTCTTTTCCTCTAGGTGTCATCCCCTTTGATTGTATTAGATTCACCTGAGATGTCTTTGATTAAGTTACCTCTTAAGTTTAGGGTTTTGGTTGGACCACATCAGTAGGGCATGACTCAGGGTTGAGTCCCCACCCCCTTGGTGGGCTGATATAAATGGACACTCACTCAAGAAGACACACAGAAGACAACACAGGAAGAGTAAGCGCTCCATAGACATGGAAGAGGAGAGAACTTGGTCATTTCAATCCTGCCATGTGATAGAAAGGAGAAGGCTCAAGAGAAGAGAGATGAGCCCCATGCAAGCCTAAGCTGAGATCAGAAGGAGCTGGGCCCACAGAGCCTTAAGAGGAAGGAGGAAGGAGTGATCAGGCAGAGATCGCCCGCCATCTTGCTTCAATACGTGGCAACAGACTTTGGTGAGAAAGCAGCCTTGAGTTGGACTCTTTAGGGCCTTGTTACCATAAGCTTTTACCCCAAATAAATACCCTTTATAAAAGCCAACAGATTTCTGGTACTTTGCATCAGCATCCGTTTGGCTGACTAATACACAATGATACAATATTTCTTTAGAAAATCAAGAGAATATATATATATATATATATATATATAAATTCTGTTATTATATTAAGAAATATTTCTTATATTTTAAAATACATTAATTTTCTGTTAAAAATGAGTGATAGTATTAGAGCATGTTAGTGATGACCACTATGTTAAGAACCAACGAAGAACCAAAGATGGCCTTATGGCTTCCATTTCTTTTCTTTGTGCATTGTCATGTGTTGAAAACTCAGTCTTTGCTGGTCCTTCATCTGCAAAGCACTCCTGCTTGTGGTCCTCTACTCATTTTTAAGTGTTAGCTTAAGAGAGATTGATTTTTCCTTAACTCTTTCCAAGTTACCTTATCATTTTTATTTCCAAACTTCAAAAAAGCATAACATACAAACTGTCACGGTGTTTTGTGGCTATTTGTATGTGTCTGACATCCTTCAGCACTGAGCTTCTTGAGCACTGGTCACTCCTTAGCTCATACTACAAACATGTACCACAGTGTGTGAAATGCTGCACTCATTCAGCCAGAGCTCGTTGAAACATTCAATTAGATGTCCTTTAAGAAACTTTATGCAAGATGATGATCAAGTTAACATGAGAAAGAGTTTGCCATAAAATGGCAGTCATACCATAATGACAAGTTACACTCAACTTGGCTCACAGTGCATGCTGCAAAGTGCTTTAGGGAGCACTAACAAGTTGTAATTTGGTTCACATTACTTAACAGTGCACTGGAGCTTGTAAAACAAAGCATGGTTCTGTCTCGATGACTGAGGAACACTGGGGAATTGACGGACTGAAATGCTCCGTAGCGCTCATGGTTTCTCATGACACCCTCACCACAGGGATCTTTTGTTCATGGAAGTGGCTATTACTCTTCACAGTTGGTGGAACCCATGCCAGCCCAGTGAAACTTGAGCACGTTGTAATCAATGGCAATTGAAACTGTTAAAAATATTAAAATTTAATTTGGACAAAGGTGTCAGAAACAAGTGCTTCGTATAGATCTCTTGGCACATCGCTGGCCTAAAGACCCCGAGTAGATTATAAAATGAATGCTTAATCAGATAAGTAACAATTCAGCAGGGGAAAATAATATAAAACACATCAATTTCCTCCCAGATGCAATGGTACGAAACAAAAATTGTCATATAACAGTCACTTAACAGCATGACTGAAGTAGGGAAGAGGGCATAATATGCCTTTTCATGAAAATGAAATAGACAAGTGATAAAAAAGGAACCGACACTATGCATAATATATCAGGGTGAATTGTTTTCAATTTTCTCAAAAGTGAAATCTGACATTCAAAAGAAATCTTATGCTAATTTTCCCTTTTGCAAACATTATCATTTATTGTACTTGAAAATGTTATTTTGGTAAGTCTCATTCTTTTGTTCTCTCTCTCTCTTTTTCTTTCCTTGGGATAAAAGTATACTTTTGGGTGTCATACTTTTAAAAAATTAACCTTACATAATAAGCATGTTTCTATTTTGCTGCAAACTTTATAACTTTAGTAGTCGTGAAATGTAAAATCAAGATGATAATGACTTTAATGTATAATTGATTTCTAATTAAAGTTTTTTTTTTAATTTTGAGATAATTGTGGCATTACATGCCATTGTAAGAAATAATACAGAAGGATCTGTATACCTATATCCACCTTTCCCTAATGATAATTTTTGTAAAACTGTAACACAATATCACAACCTGATCATTGGCATGGAAACAGAAAAGATAGGCTCATTCAGCTCACCATAAGGATTCCTCATGTTTCTCTTTATAACCCTATTCCACCCCCTCCATAAAGTCTGGTTATCACTAAGCTCGTCTCCATTTCTATAATTTTGTCATTCAGGAATGTCATGTAAATGGAATCATACAGTAAGTACCTTTTGGGGATTGTTGTTTTTTTCTCACCCAATATTCATCCAGATTGTGAGTATTCAGTTTTCCCTCCATTGACAGCCGAGATGGGGAGTCCCAGCTCCCCAGTAGAATGGGCGGAGGTGAAAGCCCCGGCTCTGCCCTTCAGCTCCTTGAGCACCACTGAGGCGGGAATGAGGAGGCACCTTGCTGCACCCTGGTGGGTGGAGCCCAGGCTCCCAACGGGGGCAGGGGGCACAGTTTCTTCAGTGGAGTTTGGCTTATGTAGGGAGGTTATTGTCTAAAAGCGTTCTGCCTTGCTAGACTGTACCTTTCCGAGTCCTTTGGCTAAAAGAGAGCAGGCTTTTGCTGGGGTTTCTTTTTTGTCCATGTCCATTGGTGTTCCTGGGTTGCCAGGTATTCAGCGCTAATGCTGGGATAGTTGAGGCAAAAATAAAAGGCAGGAAACTCACCATGATGTCGCTCCTTGTGTCCCAAGTTCCCTAACTGGTCTGTTTCACTCCACCTTTAAGAATCTTCTCATGTTTCTTTAAAATACAGCACACAAGGTTTTTAGCTGTATTTTGTGGAAGGAATAGGAAAAGTACATCTACTCCATCCTCCAGGAAGCAGAAGTCTATATAATTGATTGAAATAATCATTATATACTGTATTAGTCAGCCAAAGGGGTGCTAATGTGAAATACCAAAAATGGGTTGGTCTTTATAAAGGGTATTTATTTGGGGTAGAAGTCTACAGATACCAGGCCATAAAGCATTAAGTTTCTTCTCTCACCACAGTCCATTGCCACGTGTTAGAGCAAGACAGCTGCTGACGTTTGCCAGGGTTCAGGCTTCTGGGGTTCCTCTCTTCCTGGGGCTGCGTTTCTCTCTGGGCTTAGCTCCTGTTTCCTCCACAAGGTCAGCTGTAGACGATCAGGCGAACGGCTTGCTTCTCTTCTCCTGGGGCCTTCTTTCCAACATCAAAACTGCTTCTCAAAAGACTGCTTTATCTCTGTTCTTTGCCTTGCCTTTTATATTTGATTCCCCACCCACCAAGGGGTGGGCTCAACGCCCTACTGACGTGGCCCAGTCAATGCCCTAATTGTAACTTAATCATGCCCAGATTAACAGATCAGTTTACAAGCATGATCCAATTATAATTTTGGAATTCATAATTACATCAAACTGCCCAACTGTGACATATACCTACTTTTTGTTTTATAACATCCTTCAAAGGCAATGCAATTCTGACCTGGGTGGCCCAGGGTCTCTTCTCCTCCTAATTACAAATCTACTGTCAAGCAGTCACCTCAGAGAGCTTAAGAAATCAATTACTATTGTAAGTGCATCTTTGACTGCCAACATCCTGGCTGGAGTTTTGTTCTGATCTTCTTATAATAGATAGATAGATAGATAGATAGATAGATAGATAGATAGATAGATAGTAGGATGGATAGAGATAGATGATAGATAGGTAACAGAGATAGAAAGATAGATGATAGATAATAGATAGACAGATGATAGATAATTGATAGAAACATAGATATCACCTAACTTCATCATCAAGAGACAGAATAGCCTCATTTTTAGCTAGGTGAAACCTGGAAACGTGGACGTGACTGTCCTTTCTCCTTGAGATAGATATCCCTATCATTTCATTCTGTGTTCCTGAAATACATGAACTAAAAATAATGTCCTCTTCTGGAAAAGAAAGCAGTCCTCTTGTCTCTGTCTTCATAGTAACTGAGAACATTTTCTGCAACAACAACATATATTTCCTATGTGCCCAGTCTATTATGCACTTTCTAAAATGATCTTAATATATAATTATTAATTGAGCAGTATAAAATGAATACTGCTTCCATGTAAAGGTAATTACCATATCACAGGAGAATGATAATAGACTTCTCTAAGTTGTTTCTGAAAGTCCATTTTATTTGCACACACTTCCAGTCATATAGGATCCCTATATGGTTACCTGGTCACGACTTAGAAGAAAAAATATTAATCAAAACATTAAACAGTGAATTTAACTCAAATTAAGGGACCTTTGCAAGAAAGAAATATTGCCCTCTAGCTTATTCAAAACATCAAAAGATCAATCACTGATAAATTACAATAAATTCAAAGAGACTTAGCAGGTTGTACCCAAGAGCCAGTTAGGCACGGGATGTGAAGAGGTCTTCCAGAAAACCTTTAGTCCTGGGACATCATTTTGCACAGAAGGAAAATAAAGGGCAGAGTTTTTTATTCATCTCTAGCTACTAATTAAACATGACCCTCAAACAAAGGTTTGATGAACCCAGAGAAACACCCTGAATAGAAATATGTGAAAGTTAAAAGAGACCAAGGGGAAAGTCTTGGTCACTGGAAAACCACAAATCATTATTTCTAGGGAATTTTTAAATGCTTAATTGAAAAAAAAACAATTACTTGGTACAATTTGGTTAATTTCAGCTAATTTTTTCTATATTTTCTCTGCCCACGTTCAAAAAAGTAATTTGATACTTGACAGAGAAACTTTGATGAAATTGCATAATAGAATTCTGCTTCTGATGCTGTCAAACTTAAGTGAACTTCATTGTTTCCTTTCAGCTGTAAAATTGAGCAACCATAACTTTCCGTGCCTGGAACTCATATTGCATAACTGAAATATGTAAAATTGAGTAATGTTAGCAGCAATTTTATCAGAAATTTAAAATTTTTCACATCATCTTGAAATGTCTGGCCTCTTCTCTATTTCTAGATCTCTCAGTATATGGCAAAATTTTAGTAAGTAAGGTGGCTTTAGTGACTTTGTTTTCCCCATGATGAAAGGTGTCTCAAAAATCAGAATTGTAAGTTAAAGAAACTAAGAAACTGACTTTTACACAAAAAGCTTGAATATATGGAATAATTACAAAGCTACATTGAGAAAAATGATTTATATGATGTTACCTTGAAATTACTGTGTTTTCAAACTTAAAATAGTAATTCGATTATAATTGTTTCTCAAAACTGATAAGAAATTTATTTCCATCCAGCAAAAGATGCATATCTATCTTTCAGGTTGGGTAGCATATTTCTTGATTTTTTATAACTTCTTAGTTCCTCAGCAAATACTTTAATAAAGCTGTTTCTGACTGGTTCTAGTAGATTCAGTGACCTGATGATAAGAAATGCATTTCACACCAATTTCTAGTGTGTGGACTTGTTTCAAGAGGTTTTCATATTTTCTTACAATGAAACAGGAAAATTTCTCTGTGACAGATTTACAGCAAATACATAAAAGTGAACTTCTAGTAACTTCTACAAAGCGGTCGTCATTAACTTAAAAGATGCTTTGAGTTTGCAGGAACATTAGCCAGGAAGACATGCTAACCCATTATTTACTGGGCTAGTCACCATCAACTTCCCACGTTACTCATTAGTATTTTTTAACACGGTTGCTTTTTCAGTATTCTGAGGCATGTTATCATCACCTTTTTAATATGAAACCATCCTTGCCCTCACTGGTATGTGTATAAATTTCACATGGAATATGAAGTTCAGAAAATCCATGGCATACTCTCTCAAGGTAGCCAGACCTTCTTTTCACAGAATAAGCAATCTGCAGCCTCGGATTCGTAAAGAAAATTTTAGTATAAACCAAGGGTTGGTACAAATGGAATGATCAGTAGATATTCCGGGGCATGTATTTTCCATGCTATGTAGTCTTTATTGTGAGCATTTATAATAGTAACCTTCTTTAATTTCAATAACCCTTAAAAATGCCATCTCTTTATCCATAACTGAGCTGTTCAGTATGGTAGACATAGGCTACATATGGCTCTTTAAGTTAAAATGAAATAAAACATAATGAAATTAACAGTGCTGTTTCTCCATCATCAGTGCCCAATAGGTACTTGTGGCATATGATCACTGCATTGCACAGGACAAATAATATAGACCATTTACTTCATCTTAGAAGGTCCTATTGGACAGTGCACAGCTCTAACTTTTCTTAGGCTGCTAGATCACCACATTTTGTACTGCCAAAGGGATCATTGTCAGATTTCTTTATAAATATGCTAGAAATTAGTGCTATAGTAGAAAGAGATATCGTGCAGAAATGTACTGTAAGAAAAATTCTGGCTTGAATGCACGATGTGAGAATTTACATATTTCAATGATAACTAAAAGTGCAGTTGAGAAGTGAGACCGCTCGTTCCATAAGTTTAGCTAATTCCATAGTGTCAGCAAACTAGACACAGATAGAGATCTTATACATATGAAACCTCCATTCATGTTTTCCATGTTGTATGTTTTAATATAGAAAAAACAAACAAACAAGAAATTGATTATGTCATATTGTTCAATAGGTACCAAAGCAGGAAATATAAACCTAGAGCATTCTCCGTTATGGGGAAGCAGTAACAATTTTTGACAATGGCCTTGGAAATGAATTATACAATCTGCATTTTTTGCTTTCATCCTCAGAAAATGCTCTGTTGGAGTAAGAAAATGCAGGCAGTGGATGCAGAAACAGGACAGGAGTTTAGTAGCAATTGTGTGAGGATTAGAACTATTACCTTATTTTTTGCATATTAACTCCACTCCAAATCACTCAGTTCTCTTAGTTCAAGAAGAATAAGAGAGGCTGTGTGGTATAGAGAATGCCAGGAAAACTCTGATTTGTCACGATCTAGTTTTGCGACACTGAGGAAGACCTTAGTTTTCTTATATTTAAAATAAACTTGCTCAAAGGTTGTCAGGAAAATACCTCCTGCCCCATCCCCGGCTCCAATACAACCAAACGATAGACATCCATTAATTTGAGGGCATGGATATTTGTAGTGAAAGAAGCTGAGGATCCGTCCTTCCTCATCTGGCCCAAATTATGTTTCTGTGCTGCCTTCTTCCTCCCAGTTGAGAATAACTGAACAAACCACACACTGGTCATACGTAGTCAAAACAAATCAATATCAACAACAACAAAAAAACCCAACCAACAAAAAAAACTCTGCAAATTTTGAGACTTATAAAAAAGGCATTGATTTTTCATATTGTCAAGGGGTCTTAGAGCTCATCCAATCCAGTGTCTTAATTTTATAGAGGAAGAAACAGAAACTTAGAAAGCAAGAACCATCTGACTCAAAAATAGTTTATGATCATAATACAATTCTTTGCCATCAACATGTTTTCCCACTCTATATTGGTGTGTTTTTACAATGTTCTTTAAATTTTAGATTTTAAAGAAATGTTAAAAATCCAATTGAGCATAGGTTTAGTCCAACATATATATTTATACTTCATATTCGACATATACAAAGTCACAACCAGTTGCATTATTTGGACTGAATTTTTTGAGCTTTAGCTTTATCAGCCTTGTGCTCAAGGGCAAGTAAGGTACACTGGGGGAAAGCCCACACCTAACTCATTTCAGCATACCTGCTTGGCTCCTTCTACTTATATACCCTACATTCCTGCTGACTACAGTTTCACTAATCCTCTGACCTCATAAACACTGCCAGGGGCTGGCGTGCGTGAGCAGCATGAAGTCAAATGTGCCATATTGTTCAGCATCTGTTCCTAACTCCCCATGAGATTCTCTTTGCAAACAGCACAGGGCTGTCAGCTTCAACCAGCCCAGTGGTGAACTCCACTAAGACGCATTAGCCTTCATCCAGGACTGCTCTTTACACCACCCCACCTAGCTGCAAGGCACTTGGGGATATCATGGAGTTTTAATATTTATATACCTTTATTGTCCAAAGAGAAATTTCTGAGCTCTCATCCTAATACTTCTGTGTATTTCATGATATCCAAATGCTAGGTCTATCTTTGGGGACAAATAGCACAATTATAGCAACTATTGTATGTCTGTCTCCTTTGAAATGCTTTGATAGCCTCTTGACTCTAACTCCTCAAGCATTCCCTTAATCTCATCTTCAAAGAGTAATACAATTTAAATATGTTAGTGCTCCTTTGTAGAAATACATTTCCAATATATGTAGTGCACTTTGAAATAGAATCTATTGGGGTTTCTTACCAGGAATGGCAATTAAAGAAAAAATTATTTTATAAATTAAGAATGCACAAGAGCTGCATAATAGGCAATGCCTGATTTTAGGCTTTCAAAACACAAACATGTTAACCTGCCAAATGCTAACCTGAATGATACTGAATAAATATCTCCACATTTCCCAGAATACAAAACATTCATTTACACATTACAGTATTATAGATAATATTTGACTCTCATAAAAATTACATGCCTATTCTTAAGATACTTACAAAAAATTGTGAAGATAATAATTAATAATATACTAATTAACCTAAAGTAGAGTAATGACTTTCTTCTTTTAATCATCCTCCAAAATAACAGTAATCTAATATATATTATTTGGTTTACAACTGATAATCGGCCTACAGATATTCATCAAATGATTGATAACATTATTATTTCTAATTTAAAATTTCACTTGTTCTTTTTTAGGCAAGAAGAATCTTATATGACTCTGGCCATGTTTTAATAGACAGACATACAGTTGAATTGATTTAAATATCGTATGTTCATCTCAGCCTTCACATTCACATGAAGAGCATTCTTAAATGTCTGGCATTTAGCAGGTATCATTTGAAAGTTTTGAAGATAGAAGCATTCTTGTTTCTTCTTTGAAAGTACAGTGGACTTGGTCTAAACTGGAATACTGTATGGTTTATTACTGAATATTTTAATAATGAAAATGAGTCATCAAAAATAGTTTAGAATTATTTTGAAGCTGTAAAGGTTAAAATATTTTTATCAAGAATATTTTTAATAGTATTGGGATTGTAATAACAATTATTAGGAAAATTCACTTGTGTGGGAAAATCCATTCATTGGCCATAAAAAATAAGGGAGATTCTACTATATGCATGTATATGAAGACCTGGGATTTCCCAATAGCTAAGAGTCTAGAAGTTCCAAGAATAAAGGAATCCTCAAATAATAGAGATGAAGAGGACACAAGGGATGGATCCAGAGGTAATGAGGAGGAGCCTGATGCATGTCAGTTAATAGTCTCCTCTCTTTTCCTTCTACTCCCTGAATCACAAATACTATCACTTTCCCCACTAGCTTATTTCTTTTCTTAACTACATGCTAACCATATCCAAATCTTCTAAGCACCATAACTTGTGGCTAATAGATTTAATCTCATTAATGAATCAGTATATTATGTGAAGAAGCATGGGGTCAAATAATCTTAGCAGGTATTTGGATCCCTAAGGAAGATCTTACTAGGGCCTATGAAACCAGCCTTAACTGAATAAAATATCACAAAGCACCAGGTATAAAACTAGATTTAAAACAGAGCTGATTTTATCACCTAAATAAATATAGAAGTAGATAGTTAGAAATGGTTTCATAATAGAAAAAATCTTTTTCTGTGGCAAACAGTATATGTTACAAATCTTTCCAGGGAGTTGTTTTAGTTAAAATGAAAAGACCATAATGAAAATACTGTGGAAGTACCTGAATGGCATTATATAAAGATCCTCTAGCCCCAGATATGCCTATATGTCCAAGGTAGAGCACCAAAACTCACAGAAGTTTCCAGATCATGGAGAAGAAAATTATATGTACTCCAGAATCTGAACAAAAGAAAATTTCCACTAATAAAAACACTAGCAATAGGGGATTTATTTTACGGCAGCAGTTACCAGAGTAAAGTTTCTAGAGTAAACCTTCAGGTAAAGCTGGCAATCTTCTAGAGATAAGTGGGGCATATGGGCTGCGAGACCACCAAGCTGTTAGTGGTAACTACAGAGATTCAGTAGGTGAAATTAGGTGAGAGTAGGTGAGAGATATCCTGAATTGCCCTTAAATTGTAGTTTTCAGTATCTCCTTCATAGGAAATGATAATGCAGAAAAATATACAAGGAACCCAGCTGTGAGCAAGACTTTGGCAAAGCCTGGCTATTTACGCCTTGTAGTGCTAAGTGTGTGGAATGGGGGTGAGGATGGTGTTAATGTAGAAATAACAGTAGCAGCAAAGAAGACGACTTGAATTAAGTGCAAAACCGTGGATTAAAAACCAACTCACTAGTAATAATTCAAATGAAAGAATTCCTTCCTCCTTCAGCTCTTGGCTTCCCTGAAATATCAGATGATATCGTTTCACAGATAACTCTGTCTACAACTTTCAAGGTTCGCCAATACCTGAAGCAAGCAGTCCAAATAAATTTTTCTCCCTACAATAAAACTGCATTGTTTTCTCTTAAAAATTGTATTTGTGTATGTCCAACATATCTTTGCAAATTTGAAAGTCTTATGGTCAATATTTTATTTTTACATTAACCACAGACAGAAACAAATCAGACTTATTCTGGCTTAATTAAAATCTTTAAAATCCCAGTGGAAATCCATTTTTTAAAAAACATTCTTAAAGAGTTTATTTGAATTAGATACAAGTTTAGAGCTCATTGTTGATTCAGATTGATCAATGAGGTTCTTTTTTGTTTCTATGCTAACTAAGTAATGTGGAGGAGAAACGTAACTAGATTTAAAATATCCCTCAGATAGCAAGTAGATACCTTAGTAAGATGGGAATAAATTTAGTTATTGCTTCAAAGAGAATCATAACATAATTTTGGCTCTCTAAAGGTAAACTTTTTAAAAAATTTAGTGAGTGGAAAGGATTCTAATCTAGGGATCTGAAGGAAAACCAGTAGGAGTCCCTCTGGGTTCTTGCAGGGAAGAGATGAATTGCAGTCCACACTGGGATGGTCCTGGGAGCAGTAAGGTTTATTAAGAGTTTCAGAAGGACGGGAGATAGGGATCTCTCAAATCTGCCTTCCCCAAACCAAAGGAAACAGGAGTTTTTATGGATTCAAACAGGGGAAGGTCCAGTGGTTACCATCACAATGGCAAGTATATACAAGTGTGAGCCTCGTTTTGAAATAACCATAAACAAAGGTAAGTTCATTCTGGAATTACCATCACAATAAGAAGCCTACACAAGGGTGAGGCTAGGTCTTGAGTAACCATAAACCCCTGGGTGAGACCTGTTTAGAGTGACTGTCACAATAGCAGGTCTAGGTGATTTAGCCCATTTTAGTAATATCAGACATTAACCTTTTGCTATTTTATAATATAAAGTAGGGGTTCTTAACAAGGGGTCAATGAGTTTGAATTTAAATTAAAAAACAAACAAACAAACAAACCATTATTCTTGTGGGGACATGCTGGTGTGGGTGTGATATATTTATTAAATAATTCACAGTATAATGTGGACTTAGTAAGGGGTCCATGGTTTTCACCTGACTGGCAAAGGGGTCCGTGGAACAAAAGAGGTTAAGAACTCCTGATATAAAGGCATCCATATAATGATTTTGTAATCAGAATTATTTGTTAATTCTTAACCTTTGGTTACAGATCAGCCATACTTATTTAAGGAATCTAAGTGGACTGTGTATTCCTTTACATAATATTTCTTTCCCTTTACAATATAGTTTTTATAATTTGGAGCAGATACATAGTTTTTACCATATTAATGAAAAATACATCCTCTCTCTAAATAATAGAAATTCTTAAATTAGTTGGAAGTGTTTTCAGAAAAGTTCTGGAAGAATCTCTGTATGATATGGTACACACTCCATCAATTTTCATGATCTCACAGTTACTGAATGCCATCAAAAGTATAGTGTTAAAAAAAATTAAAATAAAATAAAATAAAATAAAGTATAGTGTGTTGGGGAGCAGATGTGGCTCAAGAGGTTGAGCGCCTGCTTCTCACATGGGAGGTCCCGGGTTCGGTCCCTGGTGCCTCCTAAAAACAAACAAACAAAAAGCAAACAAATGAAAAAAGCAACTCAGGGGAGCTGATGTGGCTCAGTTGTTGAGCACTGCCTTCCCACATACAAGATCTGGGGTTCAATCCCTGGCCCCAGTACCTTAAAAAAACAAAACAAAACAAAAAGTATAGTACATTAGCTTAGCTCATGGAAACAAAAATGAGAGCAAGTGCAAAGCAGAAAAGGCAGCTGAGGCCTGTAAACTCATCTGGTGGGACGCAGCTCATCAGGTCAGGGGCGGGAGCCCAACAAAGGTCAGTTAATTCATTGGTACTGCACCAAGAAATTAAATAATGGAGTAAGAAAAATGTGAGCTGGGCTAAGCAGATTCAAGTAAATGTTGAGGCAGTCTGGTCATATAGTGTTAGAAAGTGTAGCTGAAATGTTATGAGGCCAGAGAAGTCATGAAGAGTCAGATACAAGTTGTAGTTTCAGGCAGAAGCAACCGGGGGTGGAGTGGGGCAGACAAAGTCTTTAGGTGGGGAGGGGAGAGTGAAGCATGCAGAGCAGAAGCAGAGAAAAACTAGCGGTCCAGAGAAAGATGGGGACAGAAGCTAATTTCTAGACCTAGAGTATAGCTAACTGCCTACACTCCTCTTGAACTTTAATATTTGAGATGAGATGAGTGATTTTATTCCTAGTACTTAAAAGTTCCTAAGTACAATATACATGCATTTACTTTTTAGAATCATCACCTTGAATCATTTTCCTGCCTTCTTTTTTTTCCTTTATTCTTCCTTCCTTCATCCAACCAAAAACAAATATTTATTGATCACCTAATATATGAGAACAACTTTGCAAGCAAAAGGAAATAAAAACAAATAGAAAGAGGGCTCATTCTTGAGGAGCTCACCAACTATTGTTGGAGATATCAGTAATTGAAGAGATAATTATCACCCAGGAAGGAGTGAAAGCTCTGAAGTAAAATTGATCATGTGCCTTGGTGGGAGGGGAAGGTATAGGTAATATATAGGTATTGGTAATGCTGTCTCCCACAGAATATAATCTCATTGAAGGAAAATACAGCTTTTATGTCTTTTTTAATATCTAGTGTATAGCAAAGAACCCTGAATTTTTTAGGATGATGATAATAAACACCATTGTAATTTTGGAAATGTCTTCTCAGACCATCCAACACTGTACCATCTTATGAATAAACATAGGGGAAGAAAATCTGTTAATAAGAATAGCATTACTATTCTTATCTTACACTTAAAATTACATCAGCAAAGTGAGACTAACATGTTGTATCTCTTCAAAAACTTCCTTTGTGACCTCTGGGTTTGCTCAGCAATGTTTTGTGATTTGTGTTAGAGTTTGGCATCAACAACATCAACCAATAATTTCTACCAGCTCTTATGTATCTGCCTGTGCACTGACTTTTTTTTATTAGAAAAATTGTGGGTTTACAGAAAAATCATACATATACAGGGTTCCAATATACCAAGCTATTATCAACACCTTTCATCAGTGAGGTACTTTTGTTACAATCGAGGAGAACACATTTTTATAATTGTACTATAAAACATATCCATGGTTTACCTTAGGGTTCACTGTTTGTGTTGTACAATCTCTTGGAGGTTTTTGTTGTTAATTCTTATTCTTGTAACATATATACAACCTAAAACTTCCCCTTTAAACCACATTCAAATATATAATTCAATGATGTTAATTACATTCACAATGTTGTGCTATCACCACCATCTAGTACCAAAACTTTTCCATCATCCCAAATAGAAACAAACAGAAACTCCCAAATAGTGAGTTTAAGCATTAACTCCCTATTCCCTACCCTTCACCTATCCCCTGGTAACCTATATTCTAGATTCTGCTTCTATGAGTTTGCCCTTTTACATTAATTGATTTTCTTATATTGAACCATCTTTGCATACCTGGGATAAAACCTACTTGATCGTGTTGTATAATTCTTTTAATGTGCTTTTAATTCAGTTTCTTGTGTTTTGTTGGGGATTTTTTGCATCTATATTCATACAAGATATTGGTCTATAATTTTTGTTTCTTGTGGTCTCTTTATCTGGCTTGGGTATGAGGGTGATGTTGGCCTCATAGAATGAATTAGCAAGTGTTTCCTCCTTCTCAATGTTTTGGAAGACTTTAAGCAGAATTGTGTTAATTCTTCCTGGAATGACTGGCAAAATTCCCCTGTGAAACCATGTGGTTGTGAACATTTTCTTGGGGGAGGTGTTTGCTTACTAATTCAATTTCTTATTAGTTTGTTGAGATCTTCTATTTTTTCCTGAGTCAATGCAGGTAGTTTGTGTGTTTCTAGGAATTTTTCTATTTTATCTAATTTATCTAATTTGTTGGCATACATTGTTCATAGTATTCCCTTATTGCCTTTTTTTCTTTTTTAATGTAAGCATTTCAAGCTCTAAATTTCCCTCTCAGTACTGCCTTTGCTGAATTCCATAAGTTTTGGTATGTTGTATTTTTATTTTCATTCACGTAAAGATATTTTCTACTTTCCCTTGTGATTTTCTC
This sequence comes from Cabassous unicinctus, assembly GCA_029593785.1. Lineage (NCBI taxonomy): Eukaryota > Metazoa > Chordata > Mammalia > Cingulata > Chlamyphoridae > Cabassous > Cabassous unicinctus. Next base: position 16,819 of record JAQZBX010004483.1, on the reverse strand, counting down.
TTTAACCCATTGCTTGTTTAACAGTACATTGTTTAATTTCCACATATTTGTGAATTTTCCATTTCTCCCTCTGTTACTGAGTTCTAATTTTATTCCATTGTGGTCAGAGGAGATTCATTTTATGATTTCATTATTTTTAAAAAATTTATTGAGACTTGTTTTGTGACCTAATATATAGTCTGTCCTGAAGAATGATACATGTGTACTCAAGAAGAATGTGTGTTCTATTGCTGTTTGGTGAAATGTTCTATATTTGTCTGCTAGGTTTCATTGGTTTAGAGTATCCAAGTCTTCTATTTCCTTATCGATCTACAATCCAGATGTTCTATCCATTATTTAAAGCAGTGTATTAAATCTCCTATTATTACAGTAGAATCATCTATATCTCCCTTCAAATCTTTCAGTATTTTCTTCATATATTTTGGGGCTCTGCTGGTAGGTACATTTATAGTTATAATTGTTATGTATTCTTGTTGAATTGACCTCTTTATCAATATATAATTACCATATTTGGCCCTTGTAACAGTTTTGGACTTGAAGTCTATTTTATCTGGTATTGGTATAGCTACCCAGCTCTCTTTTGGTTACTACTTGCTTGTTATATGTTTTCCATTCTTCTACTTTCAGACTACTTATGTTTTTGAATGTAAGATGAGTCTTTAATAAATAGCATATAAGTTGGGTCATGCTTTTTATCTATTTGCCAATCTTTGCCTTTTGACTGGAAATTGTAATCCATTTACATTTAAAGTCACTACTGATGATGCAGGACTTTCCTCTGCCATTTTTCTATTTAGTATTTGTAAGTCATATACCTTTTTAGTCCCTCAATTCTTCCATTAATACCTACTTTCAAATTTATTTAATGTTTTTGTATTGTAACTTATTGAGTCTCTTCTCATTTTCCTGTAGATACAGTTTTCATATATTTTCTTTGTGGTTACCATACTAAGTATTTAACAGACATATTTGATTTGGGACCAATTTGACTTCAATAACAAACACATACACTGTTTCTATACTCCTTTGCCCCCCTACCCAATTTGTGCTTGTTACAAATTATATCTTTGTACATTGTATGTCCAAAACCTTATATTTATCATTACTTTTTATGAATTTGCATTTTAGTACCTGTAGGAAGAAGTGGAGCTACATATCAAATACAAAATACAATATTCCTGGCATTTGTAATTATACAAACCAGAGGTCTTTGTTTCTTTATGTCATGAACCACTGCCACCTTCGTCCAGGGTGGACCGGAACAGCGACTGCCGCAGAGCCCTGCTGTCAGGGATGGGAAGCAGCTCATTAAAAGCAGCAGTCAGCAACTGGACCGCATGCCCCAAATCTTGTTGACCCGGGTCTTTATGTCCCACCCTGGCACCAGGGTGTACTTTCCTTGCAGTCTAAAGAATCCCCATTGGCATTGCTTGTAGGGCAGGTCTAGTGGTGATGAACTCCCTCAGTTTTTGTTTATGCAAGAATATCTTAATCTCTCCTTTATTTTTGAAAGAAAATTCTTGGCTGGCAATTGCTTTCTTTCAGCACTTTAAGTATTGGAATGCACTGCATTCTTGCTTTCATGGTTTTTCAAGAGAAACCAGCACTTAATCTAATCGGGACTCTCTTGCACATAACACATTGCTTTTCTTTTGCAGTTTGCAGAACTCTCTCCTTGTCCTTTGCATTTGACAGTTTGATCAGTATGTGATGGGACATATTTTTCTTCAAATTTATACTATTCTGTGTCCTCTGGACTTCTTGGATGTGCATATTCACATCTTTTGCTAAGTTTGGGAAGTTTTTGGCCACTATTTCTTTGAATACTCTTTATGCCTCTTTATCTTTTTCTTTTCCTTCTAAGTCTTCCATAATGTATATATTGATATGTTTGATAGTGTTCCAGAGGTCTATTTTCACTTTTTATGTTTCTTTTTTATTTCTGCACCTCAACCTGACTCTTTTCAATCGTCTTGCCTTCAAGTTCACTGATTCTTCCTATTGCCAGCTCCATTTTGCTGTTGAAACCCTCCTAGGAATTCTTCATTTCAGTTATTATTGCCTTCAACTCCAGTCGTTCTGGCTGGTTCCCTTTTAAAGTTTCTATTTCTTTATTGAGAGTTTCATATTGTTCATTCATTGTTTTCCTGATATCCTGTAATCTTTCTCCGTATATTCCTTTCTCTCCTTCAGCATATTGAAGATTGTTTTTTAAAGTCTTTGTTGGCATTTACACAATATGGTCTTCTTCCTTGATGTTTTCTGGATTTTTATCCTCTTCCTTTGGATGGGCCATGATTGCCTGTTTCTCTGTCTTGTAATCTTTTGTTGCACACTGTACATTTGAATATTTATAAATGTTAACTCTGGGATTTATTCTCTGGGACCTAGGTATCTTGAGTTTATATCTAGCTAATGAAATGACAAAGAAGTTTTTGAGTGTCAAGAGCTAACAAAACCAAGCAAACCTAAGCAAAGAACGCCTTTGAAAGTCTTTATAAATTGGCTTTGTGTAGGCTGTTGCTCTCCTTCACAGTTCAGCCCTCCTATCCAAAAGGTCAGCCCAAGGCAGATGCAAAGCGCAGGGTCCTCTCTGTTGTTTTTTTCAGGGGACTGTGACTTCTCCTGGTCTTGGGCTTGCTAGTAGCCTTAGGAGATCCCCTGTTTACAGAAATTTGGGTGCTCCCCCTATTTCCCAGGAAACAGACCCTCTCCCTCTCCTGGGTGTTCCTCAGAAAGAATTAAAGCTGACGAACCTTTGTCACAGGCTGCCAGAACCAATTGTTTCTTACTCTGCTTTCCTACCTCAAGCTGCTTTTGCCTGGAGGGCCAATCTCCAGGTGGGCCTGCTCCAGTCAGTCTTCCCAGCCTAAACTAGGCCAGGGGCCCACAAAGGGAGCTCAGTTAGCCCCAAACCGGGGAAGGGATGGGAGAGGGCCATGAAAGGTGCCAAGGTGTCAGGAGCTTCTCCCATGGCTCCTCAAAGCTGCGTTTTCTTGACTCGGCAACTGTCCCCCAACTGCAGCCCTTCAGTTGTGCTCTGCAGCTCCTTGAGGAGCCATACCGTCTTTAGGTGTCCTCTGCCGCCTTCGTCCAGGGTGGACCGGAACAGCGACCGCCGCAGAGCCCTGCTGTCAGGGATGGGAAGTAGCCCATTAAAAGCAGCAGTCAGAGACTGGACCGCACGCCCTGAATCTTGTTGACCCAGGTCTTTATGTCCCACCCTGGCACCAGCATGCTGCACCAGAGCCAAATACAGCACGTCACTGCTTCCGGCGGTAAGACTGGGCTGCTGCTCAGAGAGCTATTCACTGGAAAGTAGTACAGTTTATCAGCCTTTCTTCCTCTCTTCCCTGGATGCTGCCCAGTGCCCTGCATCCAGGTTTCCCACATTGTTCATTTGACAGTTCCTGTCCATGTAATCGCTCTTCTGGTGGGGGGACTGCTCCCTGCAGCTTCCTACCCCACCATCCTCCCACAGCCCCCACCTCATTAACTTTACTATTGGTACACTAAAAAGAGATCCACCTAAACAATTAATGATTTCAACGAGGCCATGAAAATCATTAATTATTTAAAATTTATTACTGAAGCTTTCAAGTATTCTGCCTAAAAAAATTGAAAAGATGATGCATTTTTTCTTATTTTTAAGTGTGAGTCAATCATTTGGATTAAAAGAAAGTTTAATACAGTTCAATGAGAAAGAAACAAAATCTGCATTATTTTCCCTAAAAATAAAAAAAGTATATGATATAACTAAGCTAGCAAGCATCTAATGATAATTTCAGGTAAATCAATACAGTGGGCCATAGTAGGCAAACAAATATGTTTGGTAGAAAAACAGATCCTGACTATCAGTCCATTAGCAATGACACTCTCCACATTTTCCCTCCCATGCCCCACATGAACTGTAATTAAAATTATTCTACCCACCAGAAAATAGTACTTAAACATGAGAAAAAGAGATTCTACTATAACTAAGCTTGTTTTACAGTGTTAAGCCTTAATCATTTTTCTGAAAAGGTAAATAAAGTTTATTAGAATTACATGAGTCACTTAATTTTTTTTCATCTATAAATATCATCAGACACCATTCAAGGATTTCAATATTGCTCACAATTTAATTAAGATTAGTTTACATCAACAATGAAATTTCAAAATAGTTTTGGGGAGTCTTGGGGGGTGGACTAGAGATGTAAAAAAACAATGCGAGGGATTAGACAGGATTGCAATAATCTAAGTAAGAGAAAATTTCGTAAAATAATATTAGCAGTAGTATGGTTATATAAAATATTATCATTGGAAAGCTATGTGAAATTTACAGGAGAAAGTATTATCTTTGTGAATTCTTGTGAGTCAATCTATTTCAAAATAAAAAGTTATAATAAATTTAAAAAAATAAACAATAAGGTTAAAAGTTAAGGATAATGTTGGTAGGTAATTAAAAATGAACAAAACTGGTAAAATAGTCAAACCTCAGTATTGATTCTCATTATATTAAAAAAAAAATTCAGTTTCAAAATATCCTTCCAATTTCACATCATATCTACATATGATTCTGAAAAATCTATTTTGGAGTAGATCACATTTTCCGTTTGAAATTATACTTAAATTCAAAGGTATATTTCTATCCAAAGATCCAGCAGCAAATAAATCATACATACAAGCAGCAATTCATCATATATGTCAATAAGAAAATATCCCTGTGCTGTAAGTAAAAACATCATTAACTTATTCTCAAAATTGCTATAAAGTAAAATAAAGTGACCTGAAAACACTGATTTTATGAGGGTACAATCTGTATCACAATCTTAACATGCTGCACATGTAAAGATCAAATGCTCTTTAATCTAAAATGAGGGGTCTGTTATTTAAAAAGGCTAAATATACAGGTGTTTCTTCTTCATGGTAAGCATAGAACACAACTGGCTGCCTGACATATAGCAGTCATTAAAAAAAGTTTGTTAAGAAATAAAGGAACAATATTTGGGAGAAATTATTTCCATAATCCAAGCATCATGAAAATTTTATATAAAGTTTCATACTGATGATCATTTTTTCCCTGAGGATAAAATATTGTCATGAGAAGTAGACACATTTAAACATAATTCTTTTGACCTTAGTATATGCTCAAAGCTATATGTGTGTAAGTTTAGATGATGATGATGAGCATTTTAACAACTAGAACCTTCAATATTTTTCCTATTTAACCTTAATTTTATCATGAGTCAATGTAAAGATATACCAGAAAATAGGCACGACCCTTTTAGTGTTTCTCAGTTTTTACTCTCAAGCAAAGAGGTGAATGCTATAAAGTATTTCTGTCATTGAAAAGCTATTAAAAAACAATACTTAGATAGGTGTTCAGCCAAAATTCTATAACGGGAGCTTCAGAGCACATCCCTCAGAATGGCAACGATCTGCAGTGCTGACCATGAGCAAGGGGGGGATCGGGCAATGGCTGAGAATTGATGTACGCCTGCTAATTAGCTAGCAATATCCTGAGTGCAACAAAACTTACTGGGCATCCACTAATTGTCACGCATTGTGCTGAGCCCTTTGCATCTTTCATTTAATAATTTACTATTCAAGGCAATCCTATTAGCCTGTTATTACAACTTGCCTTTAACAAAAGAAGCAACTGGGACTCACTGAGTCTAACTTGCTTATGGTTATATTTGTAATTTGTTGTAAAAAAAAAAAAGGAATTTAGGTCTGTCTCTTCCAGGCCCAAATTCTAAAGCAACTACCTGACAAATGATTTGGAAGAAGATAATACCATAAAGAAAATATCCTGCCCAAACTACTATAGCGGAGGAGACAAGCGATCTCATGTCATCATCTAAGCATCATGTGAATTTATGAGATGCAGCAATCGTTCCATGTCACTCTCCGCAGTGCTACTCTTCGTTGTACCCACGTTTAGAAAAGATATTCAACTTGAACTAAGACAGAGGCCTAGGGTTGGATTCTGAGCGTCGCTGCCCTTTCAGGACAGCTCGGTGTGAGTGTTGGGATGGCAACTGTAAATGGCGGTTTAGATCACCGGGCTCAGGCTGCGCTGACATGGAAACTGAGGAGATTCACTCAAGTCACGACTTGGTGTGACATCAGTTAAAACTGAAAATCACAGAAACCAGTAACAAAAGTACCGTCAGTTAGGCTGAGCTATTCCTCAGGATTCCCCTTCCAGTATGTTTCTGGCTAGCGCAGGCTGCAAGGGATATTGTCGTGTGAGAGTAGAGGACAGAAGAGAGGCAGCAATCATTTCTCCCAGGTATTCAAAGACTAATCTAAGTTCTTAAAATAGAGTTAAAGCCCCTAAACAGTTTAAGTTAATCCAGGGGATTCTGTTTGTAGGCTTTAATCAGTTGGAAGCCCTTTAAGAGAGGGCTTAGCCCCTCTCAATTAGAGGTGGGGTGGGCATCACCATCCCAGAATCCTCAGGATTGGGGAATGAATTAGGGACTAGACTCACTTGTATTCTACTAGAGACTTATTGCGATTCTAGCAGTGGAAGAAATTATATCATTGATGTGGAATCAGTGGCCACTGGAGGTTCTGAGGGCAGGCGGGGAAAAACAGGTGTAATGCAGGGGCTTTTTCGCGACTTGGGAATCGTCCTGAATGATATTGCAATGAGAGATAAGGCCATTATATATCCTGCCATAACCTGCAGAATTGAGTGGTAGAGAGTTCAAACTACAAGGTAAACTTTAATCCATGCTTAGCAGCAATGCTCCAAAATGTGTTCATCAATTGCAGTGAATGCACCTCACTAATGAAGGATGTTGTTTATGTGAGAAAATGTGGGGGGGTGTGGGGAGTGGGGCATATGGGAATCCCTATATTTTTTTATGTAACATTTATGTAATCTAAGTATCTTTAAAAAAAATTTAAAAAAAACAAATGAAAAAAAAAAAGAAAAAAAAAAGAGAGGGCTTAGCACTCACTGGAGTGGAGTGTGGAGGAAAAGCCTTAGACTCCCTCTAGGCTCTGGGACCTCCCTCCTCAGCACACCTCCCTGTGGTGGACCTGCTGAATTTCATCATTGGTGTGAAGCAGCACCTGAGCCTGCACTTGACCTCTCTTCCCCTGGACTGTTCATTCATTTCCCAGCTCCTTGACCAACTGTGTGCTTCCATCTGCTGCGCGGGCTTCTGCAAGGTCCCCTCATCATCAAGCCTGTCCTCCGAGATTCCCACTCTGAGCTTCCCTTCCTGATTCTGTCCTGCTGAGCAAGCTCCACAGTTATGGAGGACAATTTCTTCCAGCAAATCCCTCAAAACTTATGGTATTATCAGTATATAATTAGTATATTATATATTAGCAATATATAAATTAAGGGATTTGTATGATTTTATTGTAAGTAGATATTCTTTAAAAATATAAATATCCTCTTCTCTACCAGGGAGATAAAAAATGAGATTTATTTTTAATAGTGATAGTGGGCTCAAATTGCTTTTGCCTAAAATGATTTCATATATATGTTACTTACTGTATTTGTTCTGAGTCTCTGTTTGAATCCTAACTGATACAGAGATAGATAGATAGATAGATAGATAGATAGATAGATAGATAGATAAATAGCTAGAGATAGAGAGATAGATATAGATAGATGATAGCTAGTTAGCTAGATATCCATCTATATACACACATGCACATAGATTAATATTTATACTATATACACATTAAAGCAATTTTAAGACAATCATCAATAGGTTTGCTATATACAGTCAATCTCTCTTCCCTGGAATATTGTTGAAACCTGTAGGCAGGTATGGCTAGGGAGTCACCCTATGTCTTCCAATTTTTGTTCTTCTACACCGAAGGCTGAGTGCTTCCTGGTATCAACTGCAGTGTTTTTAGTACCTGCATGGAATTTCTAAAAGTCAATATTCAAATTACAGAGATGTTCAGTCTCAATTACCCAGTAATATTGATAATTCATTTGTTATCAATATTTGCTTTCCCTGTGTTTGCCCTTAAGATAACTCAATCTAATTTTCAGTTAAGGAGCATAAAACACCAATTGGAAGCATGAGAATATAAACTCTATTAATATTTTTATGACAAAAATACCAAATAATTACTATACTATGAGATATTAAAGCCAATCATAACAGGGCTTTGATTTGATTTGTGGATTGTAAAGCATCTGGTTAATTACTATACATCCTAAAATCAGAATGCACAGATATTGATTAAACTGAAAAGAAAATAATTTTAAATTGATTTAAGCTTTTTTTTTAGGAGTCTACGTTGTACAATATTATGCTTGTAAAAAATAATTTTATCGTATTGCTATTTTTTGAAAATTCAAACAAGCCAATTGAAAAGATGGAAATAAATCTAACATAGTTGGAGAAATAACTTTTAGTTTTTGTTAACTAGGAGAGTGTGGCTGAGAATAGATGGTCAATGATTATAGAAAATGATGAAAATATCTTTAAGGCCCCTATGAACAGTGGAACTGGAGGTGCCAAAGCAACCAAGTCCTAGTACATGTCTACAATAAGTCATAATAAACAGGGTGTGAACTATTATAGAATGATACACAAGACGTCTGTCCAATGTCAGACTTCTAGAAAAAAATTCAATAGTCAAGAAATAGTAAAACTGCAAAGCACCTCTCAATCTAGTAAAAAAAGAAAATTACACTCAACCTAAAAAAAAAAAAATCTTAAACAGTTTTCCAATGTCCCAAAACATACTCAGAGCTATTCTGGGAGCAGCCCCTAAATAAGAAAACAACAAAAACAACAAATTGAGGTATCTGACAATGCTGACAGCTACTAATTAATTGGCCAAGTAACAAATTGCAGAAATGTTGGTACAAAAACTCTCTGAAATATAATGCAACATTTTAGAAGTTAGAAAATGCTACCACATACCCATACCCTGCATTGATACTTTCCTGTTTCAATTGACCAAGTCTGCTGTCAGGCCTCTCACTATGTGTATTATATCTTGTAGATTGTCATTCAGATACGGGTAAACAGTAGGACAGGTTCAAACATTAGAAAACAAATGTAATGTACGCTCGTGCTTAAACAATTAGTTTGTTAGCAAGAGAATTTATTTTTCATAATCTCCATGAAGACTGATCTTGTACACATGCACACATATCAATATTTTAAAGGCAGAATGATGTTTGAGCTTACCATCAAAAAGATCTATATTCTAAATTGTTCTATTGCTAAAAAGTATATAGTCATAATAAGTGGCTTTAGAAAAGTAACAGGATTTCAGAAAGGTTAATTTAAGAAACCATATATGAATAAGGTCTTTTCCTCGTACTTTTTAGGATCATAGACTATTAGCTCCATTCTAGTTTAACACTTTATTGGATGAAAATTCGGAGAGCAATTTTCTAACTTCAAATTATTCCAAGACACTGAAGTCTTTTGGCAGATGAATCCTAATTGCCCTTCCTTTAAGCATTTGCCTCTGACTGTGTAATGAGGCTGGTGTTATCATCATCCCAATTTACAGAGAAGGAAACTGAGATTCAGAGAGGTTGAGTAGAGTGTCAAAATCAAAGGACTGTCAAGTCCAGTGAATGAACTCCAGAGCAGCAGTAGGTAATACTGCCACACAGAAATTCCTAAAGCTTCAAGATGATGAGTGACCACATTGAATCTATTAATTCATCTAAAAGAAGACCAGGTCAGTCATAAAGCCCTGTGGAAATAAAGAGAAATAAAGAGAAAAGAAAGCTCTGAGCCAAACGTTGGCAGTACCAGTCCTTGTTCAGTGAAAGTTTCAGGCAATTTCATCCTGATTACCTTTAACATTGAATTCATTTTACTCTCCTAGTTCTGATCGTATAGTTATTATATAATTCTCTGAGTATGATTTCATTTGGTTTCCAATGTATATTTGCCTGCTGGGAGAAATCGTGGTAAACATTGAGACTTCCGGTACCCAAGATGGTTATATTTCAGACCCATCAGTAAGTTTGCAGTCTGAGTTTAAGCATCAAGATCATAAGATAGTGTATGTCAGTTTAATATTGAGTAAAGGATGCCCCTAGGTGTGATAATAAAATCTGTTTCCTGTGCTTGCAAGGCTGAAGGCCATAGCTGGGACTAAGGTAAACTCATGAAAGTAATAAATACTATCTTATGAGACCACTGAGGAGGCACAATATATATATATATTTTTTACCCTAGGCAGGTGCAAAACACACATGCATACACACATTATAATATCACCTTTACAAAGGATAAGAAGGCTTTTAGGAATCCACAAAGCCCAGTGCCTTAGGGTCTGGGCTCTTTAAAATCAATGTTAATAATCAAATGTTATGTTTGCAGGCGATGCCCAAGAAATAAAGGCCCTATACCTCTCCTACCAATGATTTAGATGTTTACTTCAAAACTTTTAATCTAATAATCTTAATGCCAAAATATATAATGGATAATCTGTCACTGTTAGCCGAAAAATCAGATTTCGTAGTTAAAAAGTGACTTAGGTGTAACGTTATTGTTTTTGTTAAAATTCTGTACAAGCACAGGTGAAAGCAATTCTGATCATTTCTGTTACTATTATCGACAAGCATCTGACAGGGACGACTCCTTGTCACACCTAGTTCATTCTTGGGACACTAAGCATGATATTGAGAATGAGGAAAATTGACTTTCTCACTAAAATAAGAAAAAGAAGTCTGAATTCAGCCTGAACAAGGTAATATAATTACCCTAAGAAATGGAAACATTTACCGAAGTTGCTTTCACGATACTAGGGCATTTCTGTAAATCGTTCCATTTCTAATTGCAATCAGCCCTAGCACTGAAGTATTAAAGTGTGTTATAATGAGAAAAGTTATGCATATAAATTACCTATGCAGTTAAATATAGCCATTGCTAATTACTCTCCTAGTCTTTTGTTGTTGTTGTTGGCATGTGTGGCATTCAGCTTATGATTTCCACATGGAAAGAGTGATTATGTAGCACCTCATTAATTGCAGGGATTGTACATCAAATTTGTACCACTTGCATATTTGAAGTTTCTTTGATTTACTTCGCTGAATAAACTATTTCCTCATTATATCTGTAAAACATAAAGACCTAGTTACATTTCTTTTAAGTATAGAGAAGATATTAAATTTTAAGTTTATGAAAAGGACATGTATAAAGAATAACTGTAGAGTCTGCAAAATAAAACTGTGAAAAAAATTCTACTTTCCTTTGTTACGTTTCCTGCCAGCAATTTTAAAGGAATCTCTCTGCCCTTCAACCTGTAAGCAGCCTTTTGGGAAATGTTAATTCAAACGCCACAGACAAGGAGTGGCTCTGAGAGATCAGTGGCCAAGCAGAGCTACCCCACAGCTACAGCTCTTCTCTAAAGAAATGTGAGTGTGGGCATGCTGCTGGGCAGTACTCTTCCTATACCTGCAAAAAGTCCCAGTAATTTACTTTTCATGATGAATGGGAAAAATGTGTGCGTATCTGTTTTTTTTTTTTTTTTTTTTGGAGCAATGTCATCACATATCACTCAAATAAGTGAACTTTTCCAACTCTTTTGAGGCATTATGCGGGCAGAAGCTCATGTGCCAGCTTGTATACTGATTCCTTACTGGTTCATAAATATAAATTATGTCATTTTTTTATGGGGACAAGTATCACAAAACTCTAGACGTTCTTTGGTTTTTATTTGTAGGTTTTGATTTTTGAATTTCAGAGACCACCATATCCTTTCTCCTGGCATTCTACACAAAGTGAATATTCTGGATATTGCAGTCCCATCCTTTGGGCTTCTAAGAAAATCACTTTACAATGAATGGCTTTTGTGATGCTGTAAACAGGTAATAGCTTCATAAACACATTTTTGCAAATGTAATTTAAATATACATTTAAAGTATGTATCAGGATGACTGAAAGGAATAAAAACAGTGGACACATGGCAAGTGGACCATATGGGATGTGTGTGTGTGCACGCGCGTGCCGTGTGCATGGACAAGCAAAAAAGAGGGAGAGTTTGTGGAAGCGCAGAACATTACAGAAATAAAGAGCAGAGCACTGTATAATAAGTGAAGAGTAAGAACCTGGCAACTGGTAGAATACAACCCTGCCTGGGGTCTACTGTTCAAATATTATGATTATGATAAGAGAAGCAGGGCCACCAACTCAGATTTTTACATTTAACTTGCTTCTTTCCCAATCGAAAAATATTTTTTTAAAATTGTAGCAGGGTTAAAAAAATGTAGACATTTAAATGTTGATATGAAAAAGGAATGCACATATTTCCTTTACTTTCCATAACTCATTTAACCTTCTTCATAAATCCCAAATTCTTCTGATGGTGGTGGGGTGGAGGAGAGTGAGGAGGGGTGGATAACTTCAACTTTTCAATGAAGCATCTCATTCTTCCAGTTTAAACAGTCTTCTATGAGAACAAGACAATACTCGGCCGATTCATAGTTTAGCTCCGTATCACAGCCTTTTTTTTTACCATGGATCTGGCTCAAGGGGAGTTTAAGTGGCCATATAGAGTTGGTGTAGGAGGTTTGCCATGCACGTGTGGTTTGGTGTGATGTCTTTTAGATTTTTTCTGAACCACAACAGTGACCGTTGTCCTGCCTGGCATCAGATAGAGTAGTTCACACTTGGTGAAGTTCTTGGGTCTTTCTTTTGACATAAGCAGGGCCGTGTGCCTGTCCACAGCTGCTGCACCCATGGCAGGACCTCACAGCCCCTGTGACTCCAGCAGTATTCCCCATTGCCCCTTGTTAAGAATGTCCCCTCTGCAAGGCCTGCAGTGAGATTGCCTGACCAGGACCTCCGAAGTCCAGTGGAAGTCCTAGTGACTCAGATTGCCTCTCCCACTCTCGTGGAGCATGAAGGAACTGGATTTCATCAACACCACACCGTCACTGAGGTAGACCTAGGAGAGCATCCCCATAGCCCTCTGCCTAAGCAGGTCTAGCCACATCTCCAGGCTGGTTTTGCAACCCACATCAATGTGGGAGTGCTCTGCAAAGAAAACACAGAAAAAACACCATTGGCTTTCACCTACTTCCTCAAAGCTAGCTTCGATTCCAACAATCTCTCCCCTTCCTCCTCCAGTAAGGAGCGACTGTTGAAATCGAAGCTAGCTTTGGCTGTTGAGAGACAGTGTTAGAACCCTAGCATCTCACTTCCTCTCCATCTTTTTCTTCCCTTTCTTGAGCCCTCTTTCCACATCTAGTTAAACCCTTCACACCTTCTACTTCTTGTCTGCCACTGGTTTCATACCCTTCTCCCTTCCTTACCATGGCCTTTTTTAGTGAAAGTATCAGCTAATAAGGGGCAAAGCTTAGCGATCCTTTCAAACTGTCGGAAACAAAACATGTTCATATTTATTTGAATAAAGTTGCCATTGACTAGGCCCACTCATACAGGGTTTGTGGAAGGAAAAATTAAGACAAGAAAAAAGCACTTGTGAAACCTAAATAGCTGTTACAGTTTTTATGGAGGAGGACTATCATGAGATACTTTGTCAGGAGGAAGGGGGCTGTAGAAATGAACAGATGAAAGTATAGAGGCTGAGATGCTTCACGGCTCCATTCCCCCCACAGAGCTTTGAACAACCAGCAACAACTGGCAGAAATATCTTTCTAAAAGCTTCAGAAAGCAGATACAGTAATAGGGCGAGCACAGAGTCAAGAAAAAGGCCACTTAAAAGCAGTAGGCTTTTGAAGTGCCTGGCTGGCACCTCCCCCCATCATTAATACAGGGACTTGGCCAGAGCCCACTTGTGCTCCCAGTTTGCATCCCTGGTTCTGGTTCTGCAGGGAGCAGAATACCTCTCATGCACATAATAGCAGCATGTATGTCTGGACCAGTCAGTCTGGTGGTGACCTGAGGGACTTGTTGTCTTAGAACTTGCCCTGCCTGTAGAAGGTGGTTTAACCAAGCTCTCTTACAGAAAACTTGGGAGAGTATCAAATCATGTTTCCTGGGGCATGGGATTGCTGGCTATAGGACATCCACTAAGGTGCCCTGAACTGTGAGGAAACTGTTTCCTAGGGAAGAGGGGGCAGTTGTATCCCTGTAGATGGGGGACTTCCTAGGGCCACAGTAGCATGTCCAAGACAAGGGGCATCCACAGAAAGAATTGGAGAGACCCCTATGATTTGGCCTGGAACTGTTCTCCAAACTCATTGTATGGATAAGCCCTGAAAGAGAGCCCCTGCACAAGTCAATCTGCAAAGACTGAGATAAGAGTTTTCTTCGACTTCTTCTTCCTCTTCCTCCTCTTCCTCATACTTCTTTTTCTTCTTTTTGTTAACTCCTGACATTCAAGAAAGTTCTGTCATAATAAACTAGCTGGATACAAGCTTAAGGAACAGATGCCTCCAAGTCTAAATTCCAGAAATAATACATTATGATATCAAAATATGCAGGTTTCAAAAAAAGACGAGGAGAAGCATTCAATACCATTAATGAGGAGGATCAAACCTGGAACATTCCAGACAAAGACTTTTAACAATTGTCCTAAATATGCTCAACTTGCTAAAGGAAAACATGGACAAATAACTAAAGGAAAACAGGAAAACAATAGATGAACACAAAAAGAATGTCAATATATAGAGATAAATTATGAAAAAGAACTAAACAGAGCTGAAGACCACAGTAAAACAAATTTAAAATTCCCTAGAGGGTTTCAATAGCAGATTGGAGCTGGCAGAAGAATGAATCAGTGAACTTGAAGATAAAGCATTTCAAATCATTCAATCTGCGCAACAGAAAGAAGAAAGAATGAAGAAACATTAACAGAGCCCGAAGAACACGTGGGGTGATACCAAGTGTACCAACATACATGTTGTGGAAGTCCCAGCAGAAGAAAGAAATTGGCAGAGAGAATATTTCAGGTAATAATGGCAGAAAACTCCCCAAATTTAAGGAAAGACATAAATATATACATCCAAGATGCTCAACAAACTCCAAATAGGATAAACCCAAATACGCTCTGCCACACCATGTTATGAAAAAGAGTTGAATAACAAAGATAGAGAATTCTGAAAGCCACAAAAGAGAAGAAATGCATCACATACAAGGGAACCTCAATAAAGTTAAGTGCAGATTTCTCATCAGAAACCATGGAGGCAAGAAGGTAATGGGACAACTTAGTGCCAAATGTAAAAAATCACCAAACAAGAATTGTTTCTGGAAAAAATGTCTTTCAAAACTGAGGTAGGAATTAAGACATTCCCAGATATAGATAAACAAAAGTTGAGGTACTTCATCACCACTAGGCCAGCCTTACAAGAAATGCTAAAGGGAGTTCTGCAGGTTGAAAGGAAAGGACATTAGACAATTGACTGAAGTTACCTGAAGAAATAAAGATCTCAAGGCAAATATAAATACCAGTACTATTGTATTTTTTTGTTTGAAACTCCACTTTTTTTTACTTCATACAGTATCTAAAAGGCAAATGCATAAAATGTAATGATAAATCAATGGTTTTGGACTCATAATGTATAAATATGTAATTTGTGACAAGAACTGTATAGAGGTGGGGGAGGAGAGGTATAGGGACATAGCTATGTATGCTATTGATGTTAAGTTGGTATCAAAGCAAACGAGATTGTTATAGGATGTTAAATTTAAGCCCCGTGGTGATCATAAAGAAAATATTAGATATTATGCAAACTCATGGGGACAGAGGTAGAGTATAGACTACCAGGGGTGGGGGCAGGGGCCATGGGGATTTAATGCAAAATGAGTGTAGGGTTTCTGTTTGGCATGAAGAGAAAGTTCTAGTAATGGATGGTGGTGTGGGTACCGCAATATTGTGAATGCGATTAATTCCATTTAATGATATGCTTGTGTGGAGTTGGTTTGAGAAGATTTATGTTATATATATGTTTCCACAATTAGAAAAAGTGAGAGAGAGAGAGAGCGAGAGAGAGAGAGAGCGAGAGCGAGAGAGAGAGAGAGAGAGAGAGAGAGAGAGAGATGATAGATAGATAGATACCACAAAGATGACAAAATGTTAAAGTTGTTAGATCTGGATATGGGGGTATATGGGGGTATGTTGGAATTCTCTGTATAGGGTTTGTAATATTTTGCACCTCTCCTGTAAGTTTGAAATTATTTCAAAATAAAAAGTTAAACAAAACCCTAATTCAATAGTAAGGCTAACCGAAAAGGATAGTACAGAAAGCCCTCTATTTTCAAGTGCAACTGTTTTTGTTTTTCCATCATAACCACTTTGAGGTGAGGCATTAATCTGATTGCCGCCCTCTTCTAACTGGCTCCCTTTAAAGGTAGTTAGGCGCACTCAACTTCTTTCACTCTGAGAGAATATATGTATATATGTTCTAGCCTGTACATGTGATTAAGTTGCATTACATTTTGTCATAATAGTCACAATAACTATTGAAATATATCAGATTGTCCCCATCCCACATTTGTATTAATATTTTTACTCATTCATATAAATATTTCTATCTGATTTCAATGTTTGGTTGAGGTCAAAAAGAAAAAAATAAACAAGTATTTGTTGTGTACAACTTTCTTCCAAGCTACATTTAAACTGCTGGGAATAGAAATAGAAATAACACACGGGCCTCGCCCTCAAGAGTTCTGTAGTGGAGCAGAGTGAAATGTAATCCGGTACATTCCATGCGATTTTGTCAATGGAGCCAGGCGAGCACTCTGGATGCTGTGGGGGCACCAGGCACAGAGGAAGCCCAACCCGAGGCAGTGAGGAGCAGAGGCTAGAGGGGTGATTCCCAGTCTTCCCTCTAACGATGAAGTCAGTGGGAATAATAAAAGCAAAATGCATCTACCTGTACCCCTGTCGCTATTGGAACATAAAACTTGGTGCA
>JAQZBX010004482.1:0-59983 GCA_029593785.1 Cabassous unicinctus | reverse complement strand
TGAGCCACCAGGCCCTGCGAGAGGGTGAGCCACCAGGCCCTGTGAGCAGGTGAGCTACCAGGCCCTGCGAGAGGGTGAGCCACCAGGCCCTGCGAGAGGGTGAGCCACCAGGCCCTGCGAGAGGGTGAGCCACCAGGCCCCACAAGCCACACAGCAAGATGATGACATAACAGGAGAGTGACACAAGGGAGGGCCAAGACGAGACGCACCAAAAAACCAGGAACTAAGGTGGTGCAGGTGGTAGTAGGACGCCTCTCTCCCACATCGGAGGTTCCAAGGATCGAATCCTGTGAAGACAGGAGAAGAGGCAATGGGGAGGGGGGCTGTAAAAATGGATAAAAGTAAATAAATAAATACTTTAAAAAAACGTATAGGGGAGGAAGATTTGGACTATAGTTAGTAGTAATACTTTGACGATGCTCTTCCATGATTTAACAGATGTTTCACAACGGTGCAGGGTGTTTGTGGGGGGGTGATGTGTGGGAGCCCTGTGTGATGTTCTGCATGTTTGTTTTGTAAGATCACGATGTTTACTGAACACTTATAGTTTATGTATGTTCATGTAAGAATGATATACTTCAATAAATTGTTTTTAAAAAAAAAAAATGCCATAGAAGGGGAAATGCCTTTTTAGGTAGAACGATTAGGGAAGGGCTTGCTTATAAAGTGATATTTGAACAGAATCCTGAGGAAATGAGGCAAAGTGACCCAGGCACATGGACATCAAGTGCAAAGGTCCTGAGGCAGGATCCTGTTTGATGTTCCCATATGTGCAAAGACTCTGGTGTGGCTGGCATGGAGGAAGCAGGGTAGAAAGCTCAGGAAATGAGGTCAGTGGAGTATGGGAGCTAGACCATGTAGGCTCTGTTGCAGACTTTTGGGGGTCAATGTCAAGACTTTGCTTTTACTCTGAGACAAGACACCATCAGAATGTTGGGACAGTTAAGTGACATGATCTGACTGGGGTTTTAAAAGGATAGCCTTGAGAATGGACTGTGGGGGACAAAAGCAGAAGCAGAGAGCTTAGTAAGGAGACTGGTTCTGAATCAGACGAGGTGCTGGCTTGAGTTAAGACAGCACAATGGAAGTGTTGTTGTGTTTGTTTTATTTTTAATAGTGTTCAGATTCTGGGTTTATTTTTTAAAAGGAACCAATAGGATTTGTGAAAAAAAAGACCACGTCAACAAAACAAAAAAAATTGAAAAGAAAAACAACCATGTTTTCTTAGTCTATCACCCCTCATCATCAACCCAACTTTATTTTTACTAAATAATACAATTCACCCTAAAACAAAAGTGTGAAAAATACAGCACTATCTAGCTCTATTCAAGAAACTATGTAACTAGCAACCGCTTAAGAGTTACGCAGTGATAACAGGGAGATGAAATCGTAATTCATTTGCTCTGATAAGCAATATCAAACATGTACCTAGATATCTGGCTTTCTTTTTCAACATCTTGCCACTTATTCACATATTCCGAAGTGCTCAGATTCTTGGCTAAATCGGTAAACTGTAGGTTTAGAAAAAGCCGACATGCCACGTCATGAATGTTTGAGGGGCTGAGTGGACAGATTTGAGAAAACGTACCTTTATTTATTTCAGACCTCTTCTTTTTCTCACCATTAGGGTACTCCCTCTTTCAAAATCTTCACGCCCGCTCTTTTCCCCAATGCCACTGATACAATGAGAACTCCTTAGGACGCTTCCGGGCACACTCATCCACTGGTGCCTTGACCTGAAACCACACGTCTTGGCCCACCTTTGCATTCCGCTGGCTAACAGCTGTATGGCGTTGCTTTTGTCTGCTAATCCCACTGGGCTTCACTTTCCTCATAAAGTTAGTTTAATGCTATTCAGCTTGGCCGTGGCTTAGGATGTTGGGAGACTGCGCGGAAATGGTGGCAATCCAGTTCAGCATCAAGTGCCCGTTCCAGACAGGGAGGACAGAGCAACGCAGCCCACGCTTCCTGGGGCCCACGATTTCGTGAGCTAGACTGACACTCCAGTGCATGTGCGTCACGTGGCTAAGGCAGCCATGGCAGCGGGAAGCAGGAGCCGCGCTTCCACGCAGGCTGGTCAAGGACATTGGGTCTCTGAGCATGATGGAGTGAGGCAGCAGATATCTGTGGAAAGACCATTTCTGCCATTGAAGACAAGTGCAAATGCCCCAGATGAGAATTTTCATTATTAAATTCAAAGGCTTTTAAATTTTTTCACTATTTTCATTATATACATACTGTACCGGAGATTTGTATGTAGCTCTGACGATTAATCTAAAACAGTGATTTGAAATGGAATACTTTTGTGGATTTGGATTAATATTGCCAACTTCCCTTAATTAAATGTTTCTAAATTTGCCTAAGCAAGGGGTCATGGATCAAAGAAAGCACATTTCCCTACATCTTGAATGTTATAATATTAACATTCTTCCAATGTGACTGCAATACCTGTGTATATCTTGTATTTCATTGCTTACTGGTAAGATTAAACTGGTAAAATTGACATACATTTATTGGCTGTTTGTGTGTCCCCTTTTGCAAATTGAATATTCACATAGTTTTGAGTTTAATATGCTTTTTGTAATGAATCAAGTTTTACCCCTTGTCGCAGTTTGGTATTATTTACCAAATCCAAAAATAGATATTGGATTATGTTTGTAAACTGACATGTTTGAACATTAGATTGTGTCGGATTCAGAGGTTTCACTTTTACTTGATTAAATAATGATTAAGGCTTTGATTGGGCCACGTCAGTAGGACGCTGAGTCCCTGCCCCCTTGGTGGGTGGAAACTCACAGAGAAAACTGCACAGCAGAGCAAAGGAGTTAGAGTTTTGCTGCTGGAGTTTTAATGCTGGAGCCCGGAAAGTAAACACACAGAAGAGAAGAGACAAGGCTTGATTAGACACGGCAGATGCCCCAGGAAGAGAGACGAGCCTGAAAGTCTACAGCTGGTCTTGTGGAGAAGGCAGAGCAGCTGAGCCTGTAGAGAAGGAAGCCCTGGGAAGAGAGGAATGCAGGAAGCCTGCACCCCGGCAGATGTCGGCAGCCATCTTGCTCCACCACGTGGCAATAGGCTTTGGTGAGGGAAGTAACTTATGTTTTATGGCCTGGTAAGTATAAGCTTCTATCCCAATTAAATACCCTTTATAAAAGCCAACAGATTTCTTGTATTTTTCATCAGCACCCCTTTTGGCTAATACACCACCCAAAAAAGTTGTATTTGAGTGCCCACCCCTAATCCCATGAATGTGACCTTATATGGAAAGAGGTCTTTGAAGCTGTGAGTACTTAGGATGAAGCCAAATGGAATTTGGTGATCCTCAAACCAAAGTGACTGGTGTCCTTACAGGAAGAGGGGACTTCCGGTGCAGAGACTGGGGTGCAGCCACGTGACAGCAGAGGAAGGAGTGGACCGATGCACCTACAGGCCACCGTGCGCCAAGGGTGGCACAAGCACGAAGCGGCGAGCAGCGAGGAAGCTTCTGCCCTGCAGGTTGCTGCCGGAACACGGCCCCCTGGACACCTTGATTTTGAGCCTCTGGCCTCCAGGCTGTGAGAGGATGGCTTTCTGTTGTTTTAGCCAGCTCTGGGTGTGGTACTTTGCTATAGCGGCCCTAGGAAGCTGAGACACTTTCTTATTGATTTTGTGAGTTTTTATACTGAGATTAATAAACTTCACTTGTAATATTTTCTCTAATTCAGTCACAGCACTCTAGCTGAGACCACCATCATGACGAGTCCAAGTTTTACAAATTAGAGAAACTACATTTGAGAGAAATTCAACAAATTCCTGTCCCTGCCATGTCTTGCTCCCACCAAATAACAGTCATCAACAAATCTCCCAGTTACGATGATGCCGTGAGGAAGCTCAAGGCCTGATGCACACGCTTACCGTGTCGCAAGGCAGAGCTGCAGGCTCATCGGAATTTAACCTGCGGACCACAGCCTGTTCAGAATCAGGTTGGCACATGTGCCAGTTTGAAATCCATTTCTGTGGGTATGAGACCATTTTGATTTTCACTGGGTTACATCAGTGAGGCATGATTCACGTTGAGTCTCCGCCTTCTTGGGTCTGATAAAAACAGAGACACAGAGAGATACACACACAGACGGAGGAAAAGGGAGCCAGTATATCTGATTCTGAATGTGAGAGAGAGAACTGCAGGAAAACAGAAGCCCTCAAGAGGCTCAAAGAGCTGAGGTCCAGAAAGAGACAAGCCTTATATCTGGTTGCTCAGAGCTGACCTCCAAAAGAGGGTAGATCCTGGAGGGGAAGGTGGAGACTTCCACGGAGGTCGGCGGACATCTTGCTTGACCACGTGGCTACACGCCAGGATCAACAGTAGCTGACTTTGGTGAGAAAGCATCTCTGCTGATGCCTTGATTTGGACATCTCATGGCCTTGGAACTGCAAGCTTTTACCCCAAACAAATCTCCATGATAAAAGCCAACAGATTTCTGCTACTTTGAATCGGCAACCCCTTGGCAAACTAAAACAGCCAGAACGACCTCTGTGGTGCGTGGGAAATGGAAATGAATCTTTCTAGATTGCCCTCAGTAAATGTGACTTTACATGACAGTATCCTTCATGGGACATGCCTTTATTTTGTGATTTATATTTTGACATTTTGATATTGTAACAAATATGCTTTCTTGAAGATGATAGATAGATAGATAGAGATAGAGATAGAGATAGAGATAGAGATAGATATACAGACATTGGGAAATGATATACACTTTTTTTTAAAGATTTATTTCATTTATTTATTCCCCCCCTCCCATTGTTTCGCACTTACTGTCTGCTCTCTGTGTCTGTTCATTGTCTGCTCATCTTCTTTTTAAGAGGCACCAGGAACCGAATCCAGAACCTTCCATATGGGAGGGAGGTGCCCAATGGCTTGAGCCACCTATGCTCCCATTTTCTTGATAATATTGTTTAGCAACTTGCATAAAGGATTATATGTAGACTCTTTCAAATAATATAATTCAAATGAATACTTTTCTTCTTTTTGTTTAAAAATAAGTGTTTGGTTTTCTGACTGTCAAATCAAATACCATGCAATGGCTTGGCTTAAATACAGGAATTTAGTGGCTCACAGTTTTGAGGCAAAAAGTCCAAAATCAAGGCATCAGCAAGGCGATGCTTTCTCCCAGACCACCATGTTCTGAGGCTGGCTGCCAGTGATCCTTGGTGCTGGGCTCCTCTGTCATATGGCAGGGAACATGGCGGCCTCTCCTGGCCTCTCCCTTCTCCTCTGAGTTCCGTTGATGTCCAGCTTCTGGCCACTCCCTGTGGCTCTCTCCCTCAGTGGCCTTCCTTGGAAGGGGTCAGTGACAGGATTAACACCCATCCTGACCCAGCTGGGCCACACCTTAACTGAAGTGACCACATCAAAAGGTTCTGTTTACAAGGGGTCACACACACAGGAATGGGTTATGGTTTGTGCTTTTCTGGGGTACATAGTTCCAAGGCACCACAGTGACTCTCTTTTGAGATTTGTTGGGGAATTAACTTTATTTTAATTCTATATAACTGGGTAAATAATGATGAACATTCTGTGGTATGCCTTAAAGTTTCTTGTAATAAAGCTTATATTGGCAAAACAGAAATATTCTAAAATAAGTTAATATTCATTTAAATATATTTTATATACTTTTATGTCACATGTTATATTTTAAAAGCAATATAAAAAGTTAAGAAAATCTTCATGTAAAACATGCATACTTTTTAAATTAAAAATTTTTTAAATAAAATCAGTAGAGAGATGGGCATAGGGAGAGAATTCCCCATTCTCCTAAATTATATATCCTGGTGTGGTAGTTCGAGGCTTTTATGGACCCTGGAAAAATCATGTCCTTAGAGCTAATCCTTTCTTGTGGGTGTGAACCTACTGTTTGATGAGGTTACTTTACTTAAGGGCCTTTTGATCAGTTTACTCCATTAAGGTGTGACCCAAGGTGGCTCTTAATCTAACTCTCACTGGAGCCCTTTGTAAAGGGGATGAATATGGGGAGGAAAAAGCCACAGGAGCTGAGAGAGAGCCAGAAGCTGAAGGCAAGGAAGCTCAGGGGAGAAGCGAGCGGCAAGCGGGGCAGATGCCAGCATGCGCCTTGCCATACGAGAGAGGAGTCCAGGATCATGGGCAGCCGGCCTGTGGGGAGAAAGCATTGCATGACGATGTGATGTCTTGATTTGGACATTTTTCTCAGCTTTGAAACTGTAAGCTTACCAACTAATAAATCCCCGCTATGAAAGCCAACCCAATTCTGGTTGTGGCAGTTTGAAATTATTTTATGAATCCCAAAAAGAGAAAGATTATGTTTGTGAACTAATCCTTTTCTGTGGGTGTGAGACCCTTTCAAGTGGACTACGTCAGTGAGGCATGATTCAGGTTTTGCTGGGTCTGATAAAAACGGAGACAGAGAGAAAGAGACAGAAAGGAAAAGGAAGCGTCATGCCTGATCTTGCCATGTGAGAGGAAAAAAACTTCAGTTTCACCCACAGCTGAGCTACAAAGAGAGAAGCGCCCAAGAGGCTCAAAGAAAAGAGCTGAGGCCCAGGGAGAGATGAGCCATACACCTGATAGCTTACAGCTGAACTTGGGAAGAAAGTGGAGCCACTGATATGAAAAAGGAGGCCCAGTAAGAGACAAGCTCTATGAGAAGTTTGCCTACAGCTGCAGAAAGGTAAGAGCTCGCCCGCCATCTTGCTTCACCATGTGGCAGCTGACTTAGGTGAGAAAGCACCTCTTATGGTGCCTTGAGTTGGGCTTTCCACAGCCTTGGAAGTATAAGCTTTTACCCCAACTACATCCCCTTTATAAAAGCCAACCCATTACTGGTACTTTGCATCAGCAGCCCTTTGGCAAATGAAAACACTGATATATTGCATTTTGGCAGGCTAGCTAACTGAAGCACCTGGCAATCACTGTGAAATTATTTTTCTAAATAGATGCAGATTTGATGTTTTATTTGTTATTAATGAATATGTTTTTTTTTCCTGAAACTGAAATGGTTTGAATCTTTTATTTGAGAAACATTTTCAATGCATCTACTCAATGGAATATCTACATGATAGAGACTATTTTCTTGCAACTACATTTTTGTCCTTGAAAAAATATCTTGAAAATACCTTGAAGAGCATAATTAATAAAAATCAAATTATTACAATTATAACTGTGGATCATGTTGTGAACACTGTTCTTTCTTCCCAACTCAAGTCTTTCGGGTTTGATTTCTGACTTCCTCTTCCATGGAGCCATTCCCATGAAGCTTTCCCAGGGCCCCCTGTGGTTGGGGGGAGGAAATCCATGACCAAGGTTCATATCTCCCATGCTCGCTGGGGAATCCACACCCTCTTGGTGCTTTCTTGAGGCACCCTCTGCCTATGCAGCCTTCAAGTGACCCCAACTCAATATTGGACTCACTCTCTGACCCTTTCAAATGTTCCTTCTCTATGTTACCTCTCAAGAGAAGTGGTGTCTTGTGTTTGAAGTCTCTGTTTGTGCATCTTTCATCCCTCCCCGTCTCTGTGTCTAGGTCTGACTCTCAGACTTCCAGGGAGTTGGTGGGGAGGAGCGAGGTACAGTTTCCCACGTGGCCCTTCATTATCCATCCCCCCGTCACCTCCAACACACATTGCTCAGTCCCTAGCTCTCCTTCAGGCCCAGCCGCTCCTGGGGCCTCTTCAGACACGTGAATTGCCATGAGCTGTCTGGCGTTCCCTCTCCTGAGACGCACTGGTGCTATCTCCTGGGCGGTCAGGAGGCAGCGCCAGTTACCCCATCCTCTCTCACCTCCTCCCTTAGCCTGGAGACACTCCTCGGTGACTGGGTATAGACAGAGATGGACAAGCCAGCCTTGCCCACCCTCCAGCTACTCCAGGACTTTGTGTCTCTCTTTCCTTAGTGTTTCCCTCAGGAGCTCCAGAGAAATCTCCAGCATGAGTTTGGCTTTTGGAAACAAATTGCCCATCCACAAATTTCCCCTGAGGCAGAGAGTCACGGAGCCTGCTCATCACTTTTATTCATAAAACGTAAATGGAACATAAAGCAATAAAAAAATGGTAATATCTTAAAATAGCATCTGGCCCATTTACATACAGACTTTTTCTCATTAGGGAAATACACAAAAGCAAATGGAGCCCCTTTTCTTTGCAGACTGCCTGCTTCCATGGGGAGTTTCTCTTTCTACCAAAGACTGTCAAGGAGTCATAAAAGTCTATAGTGTCAGAGTAGGGTATTCACATTACATATTTAGCAGCAATTCTGTATTGGTGTTGGCCATTCCTATTTTTTGAGTCTTCACATCAATTTAGACGATGACTAAAAGAGCTTTCCACCCAGACACTGGAAACCACACAAAAAGAAAGTCATGCATGTTGTGATGGTTAATTTTATGTGTCAACGTGGCTGGGCTACAGTGCCCAGTTGTTTGGTTAAACACTGGCCTAGATGTTGCTATGGAGATATTTCATAGATGGTATCAGCATCTACAATCAGTTACTTTTAAGTAAAGGAGATGGCTATCCATGATGTGGGGGGAAGGGGGTCTCCTCCAATCAGCTGAAGATCTTAAGAGCAAAAAACTGAGGTTTCCCCAAGAATAGGAAAATCCTCCCCAAGACTGCACTATCTGAGTTTCCAGCCTGCCCTGCATATATTGGACTAGCCAGACCCTATAATCTCATGAGCCAATTCCTTAAAGCAAATCTCTTAATATATACATATATTTATGCATTTCCATGTACCCTGTTGGTTCCATGTTTCCGGAGAACATTAACTTATACACATCCCAGGTGTAACTTATCAGTCCTCTTCTAACAGAGAACAAGTGACCCCTACAAAAGTGGAATGAATAATCATGGGAAATGGATGGCAGAACCCAGAGATCAGCAAACATGATTTAGGAAAAGGGCCTATTCATGTCTGAAGAGACCAGTATTCTTTTGCAGGGTCGATGGTGAAATACCACAGATAGAAAGCTACAAACAAAATGGTGGCGTTTTCCTCCCTTGAGTAAGTTTCAGGAGTCTGAGTTGGGGATACAATACCATCCCTGATCTCTGATTTTCTAGGGCATTGCTCTTTATAGAGGCTGGGGAAATGATGTGGTGCCTGTGTCATCAATAATGCCAAGGATAAAGGGCTACAGAGTAATATGTTTCCTATAAATCACCACAAAAAAGTTGCACTGTACCATGAATTATTGTGCAGAAATACCCTTTCTAGTCTTGTGTCTGGTCCTGTTTCTAACAGCTGATAAATAAGGCTCAGATGTCCAGTAGAGTTTGCATTGCAAATTCTTCGGAATTGTTTCTTCTTAGTCTTCAAATCCCCTCACTCTGCTCCAGAGGGGCTTTTCCCTTCCACATTTGCTTATCCTGATGTTTCCCTTTGCATAAAAAGAAATCCCATAATCCTGTGGATCAAAGAGTGGTGGGTTTATTGACTGACTTCCTGGTGTCAGAGGTTAGAATTCACTGTCAAACATGGGGAATATTAGGAAATAAAAAGGGTTACAAATATGAAAGTGAAGGGATAAAATGCTAGCACCAAAAGAGATCTTTAACACCGTGATCAGCTGTTGCAGATTTTACTTGCAGCTCTGGCAGCCAGACCAATAACAAGGAAACAAATTGTCCCAGACTGGTGGAAGGGATCCTTTGAGATACCTTTCTCCTCCCTAGCCAGCTCACAAAGCCAGCACAGAAGAGCACTGGAGTAACGGAAAGCTCCATGGGGCCACTTAACAAAGGGAGACCCAAAGCAGGGAGGGAGGGCTTTAAAAGCACTCCCAGCGCGAGCCGTGGTGCTGCATGAACACATATGGAACTGAGGAGCCTTACGTCTGCTTGTGAGAGTATGGTCTCGCCCAGGCTTTGACTCTAGAGCCAACTCTCCAAATATAAGCATGAGGGGGAATTTTTTAAAGGCTCTGTAAGAATAAACCTAAGTCCTACCTTGACCCATTATGCTGGTATCTTAATCCATCTGATTATGCCCAATTATTTTACTTTTGGGGAATCGCAATCCCTTTTCACCAAGGGACCATATATTTACAACCAAGATGGCGGGTCCATTTCCATGCCTTTGAATATACCTGATGGGTTCAACTGTGTCCCCAAAAAACTTGTGCTGAAGTCCTAACCCCAATACCTCAGAATGTGAACTTATTTGGAAACAGGGTCATCAGAGATGGAATTAGTTAAAAGCAGTTCACACTGGAGTAGGGCAGGCCCTTAATCTAACAGGACTGGAGTCCTTAGGCTAAGGGGAAAGAAGAAACAGAGAGACAAGGGGAGAAGGCCATGGCACCACCAAGCTGGAGATCGGAGTGATGCCGCCACAAGCCAAGTAATACCAAGGATTGCCAAGAGCCAACAGAGGCTACAGGAAGGCAAGGAAGGACTCTCCCTGGAGCCTTCAGAGGGAGCACCTCTGGCCAGCATCTTGACTTCAGACTTCTGGTCTCCAGAACCACAGAACAATAGATTTCTGTTTAAAGCCAATTAGCTTGTGGTACTTTAATTTGCAGTTACTATTTCTGAACATCTGCAGCATCTTCCCAAGGAAAAGGCAAATGTCTCCAGGAGGGGATTCAGAAAAGACCACCTTAGAACTAAACCTACCCTGTAGGTAACTTTGTGCCTCTTACAAGGTCCTGGGATGTTCTTGTGAAGAGTGGGCGGTCATCTCCCAGGGACCCGGTGGTTCGTACTTTCTCTTAGAATTCTTCAAACATTATCTGTTTCTCTTTCTGCAGCCCCAATTGATTGCTGTTTAAAATCAACGAAAAGGTAAATCAAGTGCAAATATTGGAGAGACTGCTGAGTTGCCAGCCCCTTTCCCGGTCTCCTTGGACAGGCGTCCCGAAGGGCTGCGGCCACCCAATGTGGGGCTGTGTGTGCTACAGTGAGGAGACGCGTCTCCCTCGGAAGCCTCAGCACCCTAAACCTGAGTGCCCAATAAGTCTCTGCTAAGCCATGTAAGTCCTAAAGGCAGGGGTGCCGCTGTCCTGCTCACCCCGAGATCCTCGGGACCTATTCCTGCCCCGTCTGACTCGGCACGGGGCAGTCACACGCATTAACTGGAACTTGCCTCCTTAGCCCATTACACACTGGAGGGCCGGGTCTCTGTGCGTTCCCCAGTGCACGTTGCTGATGCGAACTGATGCTGGAGAAGGGGTTTAAGAGAGACCTCCAGCCTGCCTGCCTGCCGCCCTTCCTCCCTCCCTCCCTCCCTTCCTGCCTCTCTCCTTCCTTTCCATCCTCCCTTCCTTCCTTCTTCCTTCCTTCCATTCTTCTTTCCTCCCTTCTTTTTTTTCCACTGGATCTGGCAGAAATTGCAAACTGCACCCCATGCTGATTCCAGCTCACTGACAGGTTTGCTTTGATTGTGGAGCGGTTTCTTCTAAATGCATTTGAATTGGTTGTCAAGACCTAAATCTAGAGATAAAGAAGCACAGTATGTGCGCTTCTTTTCACATACTGCACAATCTGGCACCCTTGGGCGTGCCACCTGCAGGCCCACGGGAGGAGGATTGCCAGACCTTGTGGCCCCCGGCCTCCGGGCACCCCTGCCACAGCCCCACCTGCTGCCCCCTCGTGCATTGATGAATGGCAGTGGCTGTTGTGAATGAAACACCCTATCCAAGGGACGGGCACAGGGTCTGACATAGAGAAGATGGCTAACAAATGCTTTCTGCATGACTGGATGAATGAACTAGTGCTAAAATTCTTTTGGTGCCCTATAAATTTCTATGAAACAGCAATATAAAAACAAGCTAAAATAAGAAACACTGTCATATTAATACACTTCAGTTGTATTCTGCTGAAAACAGTAATTTTGGTTAAAATTTGCATACTGTATGTTGCAGCCTGTTGAAATGTTTACAAAGCACTCAATATAAAGGTAATTAAAATTCTCTTTGGAAAACAAAGATTCAAAATCAGCAACTTGTTCCTCTGCTTATCTTTCTTTTATTATCCATTCCGTTAATGTTGGCTTTTGACGACCCAACGAATGTTATGCGGGCGTACCTGAGTTAAGGAACCACTCACGTAGAAACCACGTGAAGGACGTAACTTAAAGCTGGAACATATCGACTGAAATCCTGTTCTCATTCCTGAATGCACAGGCTGCAGACCTGCTTATGCTCCTGATGCCCAGGAAGTAGCTCTTCCTGCAAACACGCTCATCATTATAATTGGCTGCTGATATTGACTAAAATCACCAACCCATATCACTGCCTCCCAGACCAGTGGGCTTTGCGATGTTTGACCAGGAGAGCATTCCTGCCCCTGACTTTCTAGAAGGAAGCAAGAGTGTGAACATTTGGGTTATGGTAAAGCTGTGAGCTGTTGTATGGTGTTGTTTGAATAAATGTATAAATACATGATTTGGGTTTTGCAACTAGGCATGCAAGCAGAAGCAACTGTTCATCTTTGGCTATTTTAAAGGAGAAATAAATCTGAACCCTGACACAAGCAGTATCAATAATTTCCCTTCCAAGGTCGACCCCTGCTGCTGTGACCCATGGCTCTACCCCTCCCACAGGTCACAGAGAGCCTGCTCCCTTTTCAGTAGGACGAGCATTGTTCTAAGTCTAGGTGACCTCATTGCTACCGGAAGTCAGGCAGCATCTCAGCAAAGGATGCTCCAGCTTCGTCCAGCGCCAGGTGGGATGCGGCTTCATCCAGCACCAGGTGGGATGCGGCTTCATCCAGCGCCAGGTGGGATGCGGCTTCGTCCAGCGCCAGGTGGGATGCGGCTTCGTCCAGCATTAGGTGGGATGCAGCTTCGTCCAGCGCCAGGTGGGATGCAGCTTCGTCCAGCGCCAGGTGGGATGTGGCTTCATCCAGCATCAGGTGGGATGTGGGTTTTTCCAGCATCAGGTGGGATGTGGGTTTTTCCAGCACCAGGTGGATGCAGCTTTGTCCAGCACCAGGGGGGTGTGGCTTGCCCTAACTCAGCAGGGCCCCTGGGGTGGTGGGGTTGGGTGCAGTAAGCTTTAAGTGAGAAGGAGTGCTGTATAGTGGGTACAACGAGTTCTCTCAACCAGCAGTCCTGGAGAGGAGGCTCCAGGGAGCTGCTTCAAGGGGGCAAGAACGTGCCAGCGGGAAGGCAGGTCGCTCCTGTGGAGCCCTGGACTGCAGCCCTGAGAGAGGAGAGAGCAGAGGCCACCGAGATGTGGACAAGGCAGAAGAGCCCTGAGAGGAGCGACGGTTGGAGCTGAGCTGGGCATTCCTGCTGGTGGGCAGCTCAGATAGCTGGAGTCACATAGCGAAAGCAGTGGGGAGTCGGGTACACCTACCTGGAGAATTATGCCCGGGGCAGCAGAGTAAGCGCATGACCTGAAGATGATGGTGCCAGCCAGAGCAGGGCAGCAGTTCTGGCTGGGGACAGGGCCATGGTGGTCCTGCCCTCACTCAAAGACCCAGCCCATCGTCAGCCAGGAGGCCATTGAGAGAATGTGCTTGTGTGCGTGTGTGTGTGCACGTGTGACACCACCGCAGGCAAGTGCCCTTTGCTTAAAACAGGAAGTCATTCCTGCCCGAGAAGACCTCCCACATATTGGATCTAAGCACACACAAAGGGGGCTGTTCGGGGTCAAATGGCATCCCCCAAATGACACGTTCAAGCCCTGCCTCTGTCCCCATGCGTGTGATCTTGTTTGGAAATAGGGTCTTTGCAGGTGGAATTAGGTACGTAAAATGAGGTCACACCAGGGGAGTGTGGGTCTCTATCCAACAGGACCAGCACCTGTAAGAAGAGAGGAGACAGGGGGACACCCGGGGACAGGCCACATGACAGCGAGGCAGCGGCTGCAGTGAAGCCTCTACCAGCTGAGGGCCAGCCAGCGTTGAGCCACCACCAGAACCCAGAAGAGCACGGATGGGTTCTTCCCACTGGATTTCACAGGGAGCGAGGCCCTGCCAACACCGTGGTTTTGGACCTCTCGCCCCAGAACTGTGAGACAATAAATTCCCATTGCTGTAAGCACCCCAGTATGTGATACTTCATTACAGCAATCCCTGGAAACTAAGACCGGCTGAGTGAGGACACATTCCTGGGGTGTCTGGATCAAGAAGAGCGCGACTGAATACCTCCTCGTGCCCCATCCCCCACTGAAAAGGAGACAGATGTCTGACCGAGGAGCTGAAATTCAGCCTGGAACTGTGGTCTGTTTGGTGGCAGGTCTGAAGGAGTCTCTCCACTGAGTCACCTTGGTCTGGAAAGAAGAGGTGATTGCACATCCTTCACTGGTCGTTTTGTACATTCACCTTCACTTGCCAAGATGCGTCCACCAGCCTGACCCCTGCTAATAGGAAGCTCCCCTGACAAGGAAAGGCCACCTAGCATAAGCTTCAGCATGTTTTCACATTTATCCCTCTATCCTATCATACAATATTGAGAAAAAATAAACTTTAAAACAAAATGTGTTTCACGTCATACCATTTTAATTTCAAGGGACTAATTTATCTGTCAAATACATAAGCCAAATTTCTGCAAGTAATTTTTTTTTTTAGGCACTGAGGGCTGGGGATTGAACCTGGGACCTCATATGTGGGAAGCCGGTGCTCAACCACTGAGGCACGTCTGCTTCCCTGAGTTGTTTTTTTCTTGTTTGTTTTGCTTGTTGTTTGTTTTTGTTTTTTCAGGAGGCACCAGGAACTGAACCCGGGACCTCCCATGTGGGAGGCAGGCATTCACCTGCTCGAGCCACATCTGCTCCCTATGCAACTAAATTTATTATTCAAATGGAGGTTCGGGGAAATGGAATAGGAGATTTGGTCCCTGTTAGTCTTCCCTCTGGGTTAATTTTGTGGTTCTAGTATGTGTAGAGTTACCCAGGAGCAATTCAGACTCCTATATTGGCTCTTGATGATTTCTCAGAGGTAAGAAGGGAATTCCAGTTTCCTATAACCTACCCTCCCCCCAATTAGTTGGGTACATAAGTACTGGGCTAGAGTGAAATAGCTAACATGACGGAGTTCTTTCTGCCATGTGCTGGCCTGCACTCTTGTCACCTACTTACTCATTTATCCTCACAACAGCCCTGGGAAGATGATCCTTCTATCAAAGGTGGGGTTTTGTTGTGCTTTGCAGAACACAAAAGCAATAGAGACTTGTGAAAAATCAAAACATGGGCTTTTGGTATGTTGATTTGTATTCCTAGTAAAATGAAAAGAAGAAAAGTCCTATCTATTAGGTTTTAGACTAGCCGACATAAATGAGTTTAAAAGTAATTTCTTAAACCATGTGAATGAAAAGGAATTTTTCTGATATTTGCTTTCCTTTGAAATAGGAAAGAAATGTGATATTTGGATAACTTACATTAAAAGAAATTGACAGTAATGTTTCCATGCAGATCCTTGGAAACCGGCCTTCCTGTTTTCCTCTTTCATTTCCCTGAGCTGGAACGTCACCTTGTCTTGAGGGGCCAGCCTGAGTTGCGGGCAGCCTCACTCAGTTCTGCACACATCTGTGACCACTTAGGGCTGGAGGCAGCTGAGCTGCTGCTGTTTGATCTTCATTTCTTACCTGCTGAGACTTCAGATGTTAGTGGTCGAGTTGCCAGATGATGGGAAGCCAGAGCGGAACATTCCAAATGGGACGGAGGGGCTCTTGAAATGAAAGGACTGAGTCAGGTGCAACGGCTCAAACAGAACAGAGAAAAAGGGAAATCAGGCTTCAGATTTCTCCATTATTTTTCTATTTAAGGGATATAGCTCTTGTTTCTAAAAATAGTTTTGAATTCTCTATGTCCATCGTTTCTTATATAACTTGCAGAATTTGCTTATGTATCTTCTTTGGCCCAAATAAGACTCCATTTAGGGTTATAGTTCTCCAACATCAGAAGACAGGAGACATCCTACCCTGTTTCTTTTAGAAGCAGTAGATATATTATATGCATTACAAAGACGAGGAACCTACCCCGAAAATCAGAACTGGGAGAAATCAACATTTTTTCCAAGGACATTGCCAAGTGGAGTTGGATCATCAAAGTCCATGGTGGAGAATTACTAAAGGATTTAAGAAATAACATTAAAGTGCGAGAAAAAGGAGAAATAAGGTAAGGTACGTTTTGTGACTGTACACAGACACATACTTTCAAATCACACACACACACCACACACATGTGTATATCATATATCTATATAACCAACATTTCAAATCTCTGAGCTGTGTTTTAAAGTTCTTCCCAGTTCACACTAGATAGAAAGGGCTGATATTTGGTTTTCTGGTTGGAAGATGGGGCTTCATTTTTTTACAATGCATTTTGGTTACCTACTGTTGCTTTAAAATAATGAGGAAATTGAAACATATCCCAAAACATAATAGTGCCAAACAGCTCCTTCCTTTTGCTCCTGCTGTTGTGGGTCAGGAATTTGGGAAGGGCTCAGCTGGACAGTCCGCTGGAGCTGGAGCTGGAGCGTTCACCTCCACAAAGGCCTCCCCACTCACCTGTCTGGTTTCTCGGTGCTCTTTGATCTTTCTCTTTCCACACAGTGTTTCAGCCTCCACGAAGTTCCTCATCTGAACTCCAGAGCACATAAAAGGAATTGGAGGACTGTCTTCTCAATTTCCCAAAGACTGTGCAAAAGTCTTTGTGATGCAAAGGGGAGAAGATGATTGGTTCCCTATCAAGAAAGCCTTAGGGAATTAGGGCTTCATTGCTCCCTGGACCTCTATTGAGAAAGGCTGTTTCAGGGCCTCTCCACACTTGCTACAACCCGTCAAGGTCTCTTCAAGACATTTTACGTGAGTTCTTAGGACTTCAAGTGACCAATGCATGAACTGCTTGTCCTTCTAGAGGGTGTGTGATTGGCAAATCTGCATCTGAGGGATTGAGCCTGTGATAATACACATCAGACACTTACAGGGCCATGTTGTGGCATTTGACCTTCCAGTGCTATCACAAGGACAGGCCAAGGTCGTCCAGTCCACTGAGGCCATGTCAATGAAACACGCCTTAAGGATGTTTATCCAACAGAGCATGCAACAGGGATCCCTGGTGTGTGTAATCCCAGGATATTAACCAAAGAGCTATTTGACAACGATATTGTCATAAAAGGTGGAAGCAAAGAAGAATGAGTAAGACTTTTACAGAACTGCAAATCTGGGAGAATAGTGTTCACGGGCAGGTGGGCAGAAACCTTACCATGAGGTACAGTGTTTGCTTTCCATCTGAGTAATTATTATTCATTAAAATACGGGGTCGTGTAGTTTGCAGATGCAATCTAGATTTTTTGTGGTTTATACTATTTGTGTAAAGCTCTCAGACACATAGCCTAGGCCTGGGCATTTGCCACAGTTAGGTAAAGGGGGTTTTTTATGGATCAAGCAGTGTTTTACACCAAAGAATATTCTTTCCAGGTAAGCTGTATGAAAAATATTTTCTCTAAACACACAAGGATTAATGAATAATTGAGGACTCCCATGTCCCAGCTTGGTCTGCTCTCCATTTCACACTTTCCAGGACTGGGTGGCCCTCTTTTTAGGCTGGGGACCCCCGTCCTGTCCCTGCTATCCTTTCATGAGGCTGTAATGTCAGGCTTGGCAGGACTCCATGGGGAGATTCAGGAGCAGGAGTTTAGTGCGACCTCACCCCTTTCCTTGGGAAACTACAGTGCAATGAGGAAGCTGCTTTACCTGTGGGATCCAGTTGGAAGACAGAAATACACTAGCTATTTCACCAGAGACTTCACTAGGTGAGTGTAAAGGTGAAAGGAGAGCACTAGGCTCTCTGGAGGAGAAGCAAGAAGCAGCCACCATCCTGAGAGCTGAGGAAAACCAAAGAGAGAATTGCTGACACTTAAATCGTGGCGGAGGGGTCAGCCCTCTGAGGAGGGGCACTGCTTGGCTATCACTGCTAATGGGTGTGAGGCCCACTGGGGCTCATTCCTGGAAGCCAGACTCCGCTGCAGCTGCAGAAACAACCTACACCATCCTAGGTGAGCAACAAGGCTGGGACAACCCTGGAGACAGACAGGAAGCCACAGGAAGGGGCAAGCTGCCTTTTCTTCCTTGTTTCCCTCCTCTAAGGTCCACATTGGGAGGCAGAAATCGCCTCTGAGGACAGCTGGCCCAGGAGACATGCAGACCCAGAGGTCCAGCTCCAGCAGGACAAAGACCAGGCTTAGCCCATGAGGTGCAGGATTGCCCCAAGCTTTGCTGGGCTCTGCAGAGTGGGACGGGCAGGGGTCATCAGGAATCCATGGGGGGGAGGGATGCCTAGTCAAGGGGGAGTGAAAGGGCTGTCAGGAATCTAGGGGTCCCCAATGATAAGGGGGATGAGCAGGGGCCATCAGGGACCAAGGGACCCAGGGATGGGGGCGATGAGCAGGGATCCAGGGCGCCCAGGAAGGAGGTAGGATGGGCAAGGCCATCAGGGATCCATGGGGAGGCCCAAAGATAGAGGACAAGCAGGGGTCATCAGTGAGCCAGGGGGAGCCCAATATAGGAGAACAGGCAGGGGATATCAGTGATCCATGCGGGAGCCTGATATAGGGGACAAGCAGGGGTTATCAGTGATCGGGGGGGGCGGGCAGTGATGGGAGGATGTGTGGGGGCCATCAGTGTACCAGGGAAAGCCCAATATAGGGGGACAAGCAGGGACCATCAGGGACCAGGGGGCCCAGTGATGGGGGGGATGAGCAGGAATCCAGAGTGTCTGTGAAGGGGGTGGGGATGGGCAAGGGCCATCAGGGATCCATGGGGAGGCCCAATAATAGAAGACAAGCAGGGGTCATCAGTGAACCAGGGGAGCCCAATATAGGGGGACAGGCAGGGG
This sequence comes from Cabassous unicinctus, assembly GCA_029593785.1. Classification (NCBI taxonomy): domain Eukaryota; kingdom Metazoa; phylum Chordata; class Mammalia; order Cingulata; family Chlamyphoridae; genus Cabassous; species Cabassous unicinctus. The sequence continues at coordinate 41,183 of JAQZBX010004482.1, read as the reverse complement.
CCATCAGGGACTAGGCAGCCCCAGTGATGGAATGTGGGCAGGGGCTATCACTGGTGCTCACTCCATCACTAACAGTCAGTCTAGAGACAACAAACAGTTGCTTAAAGAACAGAAATGCAGTGAATTATATAAAACAGTTTCTCACTTTCCCGTGTTTCTCTGAGTAAACAGTATTTTGCATTCTTCCTTAATGGCCTACTTTGCAGACTTGAAAGATATCATGCCTGTAATGCTTATTCCATGTCTTAACTAGGATATTGAAGTACAGAATTCTACAAAATATGATGATTTTATCTTGATACTGGTGTACCAGTGTCAGCATTTGTAAGAGTCAGAAGCCATTGTGAAATATTTACTTTCATTAATTCACAGTTGTTTCTTACACACGTGTAATTCACTTTAATAAAACCTGCTGTATAAGACACACTTCTAAAAACGGGGTAAGTCCTTTGTCATTTAGACGATGGGCACTGCAACTTTCCACAGAATCTCCCTCGAGTTCCATTAGAAGGAGCTATTCAATCATGCCCACACGGTTCTATTTACACTGTCCTTTCAGGAACACATCTGTGCTATAATGCAAAGTGGATCTTAGAACACACAGATCGCAATGGCATTTGCCACAGAGTTTTCAGAGCAACTCTTGGATAATGAGGGACAAAGGATTTCCCATCGTTGTGATTCTGAAAACCTTAAGAATGGCCCAGCTGGATATCAGACCTAGTTGACTCTGCTCAAGAGAATGGCAGAGATCTTAGCAACATCCAGATCAAAGCTATCTGGTCTGAAAATGCCCACGTGAGGTGTTTTTGATGCACCTGGGTCTCTGACCTTTGCATTTATATCCTTTCAAAACAAGACAGTGTAAGTCCTGCAAGTTTGTTCTTTTTAAATTAAAAAAAAAAAAAGATGTGGTTGTTCAGAGACCCTTGCAATTCCATATGAATTTGAGGGTTGACATTTCAATTTCTGTAAAAAAAAAAGAAGGATGCTTAAATTTGCAAAGATTTTGCACTGAATCTGTAGATTGCTTTGAGTAATATTGGCATCTTAACAATATTAAAAATTTCAATCCATGAACATGGGATAACTATCATTTATTTAGGTCTTTTTAAAATTCTTTCAGCAGTGTTTTGTAGTTCTCAGTGTACAAGTATTTTATATCCTTGGTTAAATTTATTACTAGATAATTTAGTCTTTTAGATGCTATCAAAATTTTATTGATTTCCCCTTTAGATTGTCCCATTGCTGATGTATAGAAACACAATTATTTTTGCATGCTCATATTCTACCCTGCAACTTTCCTAAATTCTTTTAGCTCCAGTATCTTTTTGGTACACATGTTCACAGCAGCATTATTCACAATAGCCAAAATGTGGGAAAAATGCAAGTGCTCATCAGCAGATGAGTAGATAAACAAAATATGGTGGATACACACAATAGAAAATTACTCCGCTATCAAAAGAATGAAGTTCTGACCCATGCTGCAACATGGGTGAAGCTGGGAAAAATTATGTTGAGTGAAATAAGCCAGACACAAAAGGATAAAAATTGTATCATTCCAGTTATATTAAATATCCATAAATAACAAATATGTACAGACAGAAAGTAGACTAGATATTACCAGGGGCCAAGAGAGGGGCCCAAGGGGAGTTGCTCCTTGGTAGATATAGAATGTTTGCAATTTTTTCATTTTCAAAATAAAATTAATTTTTTTTAAAAATCGGAGGGAGGGAATGAGGGAATGAGAATTGACGTCTTATAGACAAATCCTACTACTTCTAACCTTGACCAAATTAAACTGTCATCCTCAAAAGCGTATGATTGCCAAGAATCCGAGTCTGGAAAACATCTCCATGAAGTATGATCCAATCCACTGATATCATTATAGGAAACCTGCAAATAAAACCTTACTGTGCAATCCGGAAACCATGGATCTAGCCACCATCAACCTCTGAAGAACCAGTAAACATTACTGGAGCTAGTTAGCCAGTTCCTGTGGCTCTGGCTTTGCTTTTTCTTTATCTGTGAGAACCAGTACCTAACTTAGAAAGCATTTTCTTGCACATTAGTTAATTTGCCTCATACAAGCACCTTCTGAACTGGGGAGGGCAAATAGCATTTTTTTTTACAGATGAGAAAAATGAGGAGTGATAATGTATCCAGGGTTCCACAGATTCTTGGTTCAAGAAATCGTAGAAATGCTTACTTTACCTTCAAGGTTACGGTTCACTGCGGCTAATGTTTTTAGCCCACTGGGTTTTGATTTACATAAAGTAAATAAAGGTCTGCTTCTTAGTAACAATATCTACTTATTCATATGTGTGATACAGATGGAGCATCCCTCCTTTCCATCACAGGGGATTGAGACAGCGTCCCAGGATGGGATGCAGGTGGGCATCAGGATCGTGGTCCTTAGGAGACAAGGGCGCAAGTGAGAAGAAAAGGCCACAAGGACCAGGCTTGCCAGGCCATCATCCCAGAGTAGGTGTGCTTGCAGGACAAGTGGGCAGTTCTGCTGGTGCCTCACACCTTCAGGTGAGCTCTACACCTGTAACAAAAATGTGTCCTGTGTGCATTGGATACAGCCATTTTTTGGTTCAAAGCTCATTTGACTCTGCTTCTATGCTATTTTCTCAGCCACATGCTCTCAGCCTCTTACAAAACCATGACTTTTAGTTTCTGTCCATCATTGGAGTACACACTATTTGAAGAGAAACAGAACTTACCTGGAGCCCAGGAAGAGGTACTCAGTGGCTCACAGCATGGCTTCAGTCTGAAGTTCAATACGTCACTCACAGCTGGTTAACTAAGAGTGGGCCACTTTCTTGACGTTCACCTTGGTGTTTGAGAGGAGAGGAATTGTTTTCAGGTCTGAATTTTAAAGGAGTAATTATTGCTCTACTTCTTTTATCTAAGTGAGATAAAAACAAAACTTTGAAGTCAGGATAGGAAATGTATATACCATCCACAAATGTGCCCACCCATGGACCTCTCAGATTTATTTCTAGCATTTGTAATTTTAATGATTTATTGCTTGACTTTTTTATTTTAAAAAAACCTGTGCATACTAACCCATATACCAGTTGGTCAATAGACTCTTCCCGAAACTCTGAAATCTGAGGGATATTTCAAAGCTGGTCCCTGAGAACTCTCTGTCCCCAAATATCTCACAGAGCTAGCTAGCATTTCAGTTTATGCTTAGCAGGTCTTAGCAGCCTACGCTTTAACAGCTTAGTAACTGTTGGCCTATTAATAACTCCAGAATATTCTCAAGCCTGCTTTGCTCATAGATATTGAAGAAGAATGTTGGTATTTTACTTTTCTTGTTGCTAAAGCAAATTCCATGCAATGGGTTGGCTTAAACAATGGGAATTTACTAGATTGTGGTTTTGATGCTAAGAGATGTCCAAATCAAGGCATCAAGGTTATGTTTTCTCTCCAAAGACTGGTGTTCTGGGGCTGGTTGCTAGTGATACTTGGTCCTCGCCTCCTCTGCCACATGGCAGCCTCTCCTGGCCTATCCCTGTGCTTCTGGGTTCCACTGATGCCTGAACTCTGGCTACTCCCTCTGTCTCAATTTCACTCCACTTTTAAAGGGCTCCAGCAATAGGCTTAAGACCCACCCTGATTGGGGTGGGCTACTCCTCATCTGAAGTGACCTCATCAAAATGTCCTTCTTACAATGGCTTCACACCCACAAGAATGGATTAAGACTAAGAACATGTTTTTTTTCCGGGGCGCATAGCTCCAAACCAGAATAGTCAGGGATTTTCCTTGGTCCAGGTCTACTTATGCCCTTCCAGTGAGATCTCCACAACCTCCTGCTCAGACTTTAGCCTCCTTCCCACTGCTGCAGGGTTCTGCTCATGTCAGGGTCAGGGTACCAGGTGGAAACGTGGAAACATGGCACCAAATGGGAACGAGTGTGAGGAAAAAGGTGCAAGCACAGTAAGTCCAAGTTTCCCTAAGAAAACAAAAACCAAATGTGCTACCACAGTCACCATCAAAGAGACCCAAAGGCAAGCTTCACCTCTTCCTGTGCTGATAGGCAGATGCAGCTGGGAAGAAAGGTCATCACAGGTGAGAACAGCATTGTCATCACCAGTAAGCTGGAACCTGGTGAACTCTTTCTGACTCATTATACCATAAAGGTATGTATTCTCTGTTGGAAATCAAATCATGGCCACCACAAATATATATTTATGACCTAACCCCTGGTTTATGAATAGGATCTTCTAAGACCTTATTAAGATGAGGTGAAATTGAATCAGGGTAGGCTTCAATCCTATGTGACTGGGGTTCTTACAAGAAAAGAAAATGTGGACACAGAAATTATAAGCCACTGGAAGAAACAAAAAGAAACAGATGGCTACATGACAGGCAGAAATGGTGCCTTAGTTTTCCAAGCTGCTATTACAAATAACACACAATGGTTTGGCTGAAACAACAGGAATGTATTGGCTCACAGTTTTGAGGCTAGCAAAAGTCCAAAATCAAGATATCAGCAAGACTTTCTTTCTCCTCAAGGACTGTAGCATCTGGTGCTGGCTGCCAGCAATCCTTGGGGTTCCTTGGCATGTATTTCTGCTCCCTGTCACGTGATGATGCCCTCTCCTTTCTGGCTTCTGTGATTTCCAGGTTCTCTTAAAAGGTCTCCAGTAGCCAGATTAAGGTCCATCATCTTGACTAAAAATAGTGTTTCAAAAGGTCTTACTTACAATGTATTCACACCCACAAGGGTGTGGGTTAAGATTAAGAACATTTGTTGTGTTACCTAAATCAACCTACCAAAGATGGATTGCCAGCAAGCAACCAGAAGAAGGCTACAGATTTTGGAGAAAGCATGGCCTGCTGATCTCTTGATTTTAGACTTCTCGCCCCCAAAGTGTGAGCCAATAAATTCCTGTTGTGGAAGCCAACCAATGTATGGCATTCGTCATAGCAGCCCTGGCAAATTAAGACCTGCTCTCTGTGTGTCCTAGGATGGGTTCCTCTAGAAACATGGGGCTGAGACAAGAATTAAGGGCAAGTCACTTACCTGGGAAGTCATCTTAAGGAGAATTGCCAAGGAAAGGAAAATGGGGGTGAAAAAGAGCCAGTATGTAATGCTCGGATGAACAGGTCAGCACGCTGAGCAGCAGGGGCTTCCCCCATCCGGGGACCTCAGGGAAATCATCAGAACATGCCTCAGGATTGTCCCACCAATCGGAGGAGAGTTAGGGGCATTTATCTTCCATTTCCAATTTGCATCCGTCTTTGGCTAGGGTTGTTCTCCAGCTCCCCAGCATTGCCAGTGCAATCTGCTTGAGATTCGCACACTCCACAGGGGAACGGTGTTAGTGTGGCCAAAATAATGAATACAAAGGGGATGGACACACCTGCTGACCCTCGTCAAAATAGCCCATCCAATCATGTTTCGTGATCATGCTTAACTTAAGCCTTAAATATCCAGGTTAAGGCTACAAAGCAGATTTAGTTTTTCTCCCAAGCTCAAAGGTTAAACTGAGTGGCCATGAGATTGCCACCTAAAATTTGAGATGTTTTAGCAGGGTTTCTTTCGTAAAGAAAGAAGAATATGGCTCCAGTCTGCCGACTTTATTGCATCTTGTGTATTATCCACTAGCCTCATGTTTTAGGTTCCAACTGCCTTGTCTCCTTTAGCTTGTTTTGTATTGCTAAATCTTAAATACGAGGTCAGGTCACAGAATTCACAGTTATTTAGGGGGAAGACTGCCACCAGTTGAATTGCTAAGTCTCTCTCCTGCAATTTTCTCTGCAGCTTTCAGTCCAACCTTGGAGTAGCCCCAACTTAGACTGAGATGACTGTTCCAGCCTCCTTAGTGACAAGCTAACAGATACTTTTTGTCATCAAATAGCGGTTGCTCAGTGATTTTCTTTTACGAATTCTATAATAGGTCCCAGACTGGATTGGCCTGCTTTTTAACATAGGCTCATCAGTCAGTAATAAATTTTTAGGGCTCTGTCATACACAACAGAGACAGTTTTGCTCTTTGTAACATGTAATCAGCATAACCAGAAAAACCTTAGAAAATAATATTCAGAGTTTCAATGTGGATGTAAGTTTGTTGGCAGAACTTTAGAATGAAAGAAGTCTTTTAAACAATGACACCACGTCAAGAGTCTATTCTTAGGATAAAGTATTTCTGCAGCTCTGGAATCATATCTCAACATGTGTCATGCTGTTGAAAGCTTCTCTAACGCTGCCATGGCCTCTCCAGATCAACACCCGCCCTGGCAACAGCGATGTTAACAAATCCACCACGCCATTTGTCATGAAGTGGTGGCTGCCCGCCCTCTCCCCAGCACATCCCACCATGGATGCACAGTAACCCCAACCCCTGTCCCAAAAGAGGAGTGAAAGGGGGAGCACACTCCAGACCCCAAGTCATCAAACATCCAGTTTGGACCACACTGGCTGTTAAAATGAACATTGACTTAAGGGTGCTCCCATCACCAGGAGCACCACTGAGCCTCTAAATGAAGCATTACCCAATATTGGCCAAAAGGCCATGATGTTTCCAGGGGCCTTGACTGTGTCCACAGTCAATATAGGATGGCTGAGAACTGGAGCCACATCCTGACAGTGCACAGGACTGGACATTTCAGAACCAGACAGACGGCTTGACTGGACACCCAAATTTCCTCTTTGCCACTTGTGCTTTACTGTTGGATGCATTTTCATCAGATGATCTGTAGTTCCCAATGGAATCTTCCACTTAGGGAGGAGGGTCAGGTAGGTTGCACCTGAGTGGTGAAGATTGTGGAAATGGGTGACATTTCTCAGTTTGCTTAGTGGAAGCAGACAAAATACCAATGAGGGAACAGTCTTCCGTTACCCACCCTAAAGATAGAAGAAGTGTTTTGGGTGCCAGGAAGGGCTGTGAGCTATGGTACCATCCCTTTTGTTGATGTTTGTCTTGACTCAGTGTGAAATTTCTTTCCCTTTTTAGCTGTTTCTTCATATTCTCTATTTATTTTAAGATTGGTTTAAGGCAAAGGAATGGATACACCATATGGTTTTGAATAAACAAAACATTTTTTAAAGTTGTAAAATTAGGAGTTAGAGCTAGCTCTGAAAGACGTTTTTGTGAGCTGTCAGCTTAGATGAACTTATGCTTTATACTTTGCTTCTGTACATGTAAAACTTGAGTGAATTTTATTTGTTTTATTTCTAAATTAGCATAGAAATCACACTTGTGTTTCTTTTCTACTTCTGTTTCAATAGATGGACATTATTTCCAAAGGCTTTTCAGTCCTCAAAATAATGGGAATGAGGAAATGGCCAGCACATCAACAAAAATCTCAGAATAAATAACTGTGGTGAAGCTCCTTCATGATGCCAAGGGGTGTACTTGGGGAAAGCCCCACAATGGCACTGTGCCCAAAGGGCCCTGCCTCCTCCCTAGCTTCTCTGTAGCTCGGTCATCCTCAGCTTCCCTTCCTCAGTGTCCCTGAGTCTGCCTGGCAACCCCAGCTCCCTCTGACACCTACTTCCTGCCCCTACTTGCTCTTGAGGCCTCACTGAAGAACTTGGTCTGCTGTTCCATGATGGGAATCGCACTATACACCCTTGCCTTGAGCAAGAACCATAGTGTGCATCAGGCTTGATGTGTGTGTGGCACAAAGAGGGCCCATGTTGGGTGTCCCTAACTACACAGTCAACTCTTCCGAGATCTGTAAATGTCAGAAGCCAAGGACCCTTGGTATTCTACAGCTTCATCCCAGGACCTCTGCAGATCTCCACATTTGCAAACATCACATGTGAACATAATTTCTACTGTTTCCCATTTGTAGAATGTAGTTTTCAGAAGTAGTAGCTATTAAAATGTGCTAATTTGGAAACATGCTGGAGACTTAAAAAATCCTTGTTTGATTGAAGGTTATTTCATTGAAAATTAAAAAAAAAAACAACCTTGTGAGTCATTTGATCATAGCAGTCAATTTGTCTTGAGACAGGTTAGATTAGGGAATAAAGAGACAGATCTGGAATGTGGCAGGAAAACACACCCATGGAACACATGGCCTTGGGAATCCTCCCTGAGGGAAAGACCCTACAAGATGGTTGCTGGAAGAAACTCACGAGAATTCCCCATTCAGAATGGGATTTCATCTGGGATCAAGGAAAAGCCCCGGATATTCTCAAGGGGCCTTATCATTGGGCCCTCCCGGGGGATTGACAGGTGGGGTAACCAATCAAAACTGCAGACAACTGGGACTTCTTCCCTGACATTAGCAAAGGGCAGAATAATTAATGGTTTAAAAAGCAAGTGTGGAAGCCAAACTGGCCCTGTTTTTGCCCTGTTTTCCCCTTTCTCTCCCTGCTCGGATTAGGATGCAAGTAGACCTGGAAACTTGTAATCTGTAATGGGGACTTGTAATCTGTAAATCAGCCCTCTTTACCCCTTTTCAGCCCTTCTCCTCTCTCTATCTGGGACCCATAATCTGTTATTTCCTCCCATTTCTTGTCTCTCATTTTCTTAATAAACTACTGGCCTAACTGAACTGGTGTGTATTTAAAATTGTTTTTGTGATATAGCCAAGAACCTAGAGACAGTCAGGCAACAGTCTATTATAAAAAGAAATGTAATTTCTTTTGAAGGTTAAGTAACCTAAGGGGAGGTATGACTGACCAGGATTTCAGTAACATCTATTAAGCACTTCGTTTGTTCTGAGCTAAATCCTAGAAGTAAAACAACAGGCTAGGCTTAATCTCACCCTTGAAGGATGACACCTAAATGCATAAATGAAGCAGAGTGTGGCCAAGCTGGAGAGGGACCATGTGAAGACGGGGAAGTTCACCCTGCAAGCACTCCTGCGTCAAGTTCTGACACTGACTCAAAGGCAATTCTGATCCTGTCTACCTGAAGTGAGCCAGGCTCCAAGGACTCAGTCCCCACAAGACAGACTTCACTTCACACACAAGTCAAAAGTTTGGGGGGTCCCTAATCCCCCTGCACTTCTGACCAACTGCCTACAGATTTGGGGGTTACCATCACCACTTCAAGTTCGATAACTTTCTAAAACAACTCAGGAAACTCAGGAAAGTGCTATAATTGTGTTATAACAGAAAGGGATATGGATAAGTAGGAGACAAAATAAAAGACAAACAGGACGTGTCTGGGAGTGTCCCTGTGGAGCGAGGACATGTCAGCTGCAATGTATATAACCAGCCAGGGGTCTTCAGTGTCCAGAGTTGTATTGGGGCTTCATTATGTTGGCATGACTGATTGAATCATTGCCCACTTGGCTGAACTCAATCTTCAGACTGCTCCCCTCCCTGGAGGTAAAGCTGATGTGACCTGACTCAAAACCCAACCCCTTAGTCCCATGCTCCAACAGATAGACATTATTTCCAGAGGCTATTTCTTTCTAGCATGGCTGCCCCCCCAGAGCCATTTCATTAGCATAAACTATCAGGTGTGGCCCCAGGGACCCACCAGACAACATGGCCACCATACAACATGACCAACAGACAACATGACTGACAGATCACATGGCCATTAGATCCTGCCCAAAAACCTCCTGAGGGATCCTGTGAGACCCTGGCCATGAGAATCCCATTTGGAATGAGAATCGTGTTCGTGTCAAGAGAAAGCCCCGAATACCCCCAAAAGGCCTCACCCTTGATCCCTTGGAAACTGACAGGTAGAGCAACCAATCAGAACAGCAAACAGCTGGGGGCCCTCCCTCAACATTATGAGGGGGAAGGAGGAAAAACTCTAAAAAGCCCTGACCTTAGGCCTATGTCTGTGTCTCACCCGGCAGCACACCCATGGTCCATGCCTCGGACCAGTTACTTTCTCATTTTCTTGGTTCTTAATAAACTCTTTACTCCCTTGCCTCCTCTATGGTGTGTCCTTAAATTCTTTTATGTGACATAAGCCAAGAACCTAGAAGCCCAGAACCCAGAGCTTTCCACTAACAGAAACAGGGAAGCAGATTTTGTCTTAATAAAAGATCTAGAAGCTATTTATTTCTTGGGAATTGTATAGGCTGATATTCAAAATGGCTCAGAGAAGGATTCAAAGACTTGTCAGGGGTGATATGGTTAGGAATCTAACATTTGGAAAGAAGTTGGATGACATGTGAGATGATAATAGCTAAGGAACCTTTGAACTAAAACAAGCTAGAACTAGGAATCCTTGAATGAATTATTCATGAGAGGATTTCAAAAGCATCACATTTCAGGTTGAACTTTGGCTAGAGGAGGAGACATGGTGGTGTGAGCGTCTTTCCCCCACTCACCGACAGCCCCACTGTCTTTCAACTTGAGAACACCCCAATGGCTGAGCTGCATTCTGTTATCTTACACATGTTCTCAGGGTCTGACCCTGAGGGCGTGTTTACTGACAAGCACATCTTGTAGATGTATCCAGTGGAATTGCTTTAAAATAATGATTTGTTAATGCCATGAAGAGTATGTGAGCCTGTATCCTTCCAATCAGGAAGGAAAGAGGATGGGAGAGCTTCTGTGAACATGAGGCCTTGAAACCCAAGCACCATCCCCTACAGTGACAGTTAAAGAATATTAAAAAAAAAGGGACATAGATGGAGAAAGAAAAACAGAAACAAGAAGATAATGACAAAATTTGGGAACTAAAAACAGATAAGTAGACAATAACTTAACACATTCAAGCCAAATTCTAATTAGGCAGTGGGGAAAACCAAGAGGTGATATGGCCCCTGGCCCCTCAATGATGAAGGAATTAGAGGCGCCGTGTTCTGCTGGACATGAGGTGAAGGTGGCATTGGAGGTCGGGGAAAAGCCTGAAGTTATTTTTTAAGAAGCAATTAGAGTCTCATATGAACTTTCCCTCAGAGCATCTATGATTGACCCTCCCGGCCCCTGGCTTACTCTTGGTAAGGGCCTCAGAGGGGCCTGTCTGGCCTGACACATCTCTGTATTGCCATGTTGAAACCAGGGATCTAAGCAGAAGCCTGTGTCATAGTGAGACCACGGCTCTACCCCCTACTCAGCTGCCAGTGGCCATGTTCCAGGGAAGACACTGGAAAATCCTTCTCTGGGATATCTGGCCAACTCATCAGGAAAGATCCTTACATATTGAAACTTCCCACAGAAACAGCCTGGGCAGATCACCCAAAGTTCCATGGCTAGCAAACCCTGCCCACATTCCAGAAGCCTTCAATAGAATTGTTTACTCTTCACTTTCAAACAGGAATAAAGAGACAAAGATCACCAAGCATCTGTAGAAAGCCTGCAATGTGGGAAACAAAAACAAATAACAACAAAAAAATCACCAAAATTAAACATATTTTCCTTATCTATCTATCCAGCTATCCAACTATTGCTCTACCTATAAACAGATATAGATGATATAGACATAGATAAAGATATAGATGTACATATACATATAATATATATATATCCATAATAGATACAGGCTACAGGTTGAGATAGAGACATAGACATAGAGATACAGATTAATAGATATAGATATATCAGCAAACTGCAACTGGGAAGAAGCACAAACTATATAGGGAGATGACACTTCAGAACTTTTACTCTACACTTATTGTTTATGTATGTTCATGTATGAATGATAAACTTATATAAAAAATTTTAAATGAAACAAATATATATATATGTGATATCCTCAGAGAAGTAAGAGAGACATTGCATCCTTGAACTAGAAATGGGATATTATATAAAAATGAACACATCTGGAGGAGAGAAATAAATGGCTTTTGTAAATTAAAAACATGAAAGTAGAACTTAAAAAGTCAACAGAACAGAGGAAGATAAAGTTGAGTGAAAGGTAGAGCAAAAAGAAAATGGCAATGAAAATAGGAGAGAAAAGATAGAAAGATTCCAGTAACATTCTAAATGTCCAACATTGGAATAACAGGAAAAAGAGAAAGAGAGAGGGAAGAAAATGAAAGGAATGAAATAATCACCAATATAATTCAAGAAAGCTTCCTAAAACTAAAGAATAAGTGATCCAAACTTAAAGGGGGCATAGTGACAAAAATTAAGGTCAAATATCATTGTGAAATTTAGAACACTGAGGTTAGAAATAAGTTCCAAAAACATTTTCCAGAGGAGAGGATATAGGAAGAGTTTGCATACAATGAACAAGAATAAAAATTGCTTTGGGCTTCTTGACAGTGCCAAATGGAAAAATGCCATTAAATTTCACTGGAATATAGTTTCCAATTTAGAGTTTTATTGCAAGACATGTCAAACAAAATATGATGGTATGATAGAGGCATTTTAAGAAATTCTAGGTCTCAAAATTATACCTTCCTAAACTCTTCATCAGAAAGCTACTCAAAAATTTGTACTAAGACAATGCGGTACAGATGGAAGCAGGTGGGAATCTCCAAGAGAGACTTTTCCAGATATTGAAAAGTAAATCAAATACTTTATGGGTTTGATTACATTGAAAGGAGATTTAGACAGTTGTTTGAAAGTTTGGAGATGAATTTGTGTTAACTATACCAAAAATTAAGAGAAAAACAGGATGATTATTAACTCAAAAATTGTACAAGAAAGAATAAATTATATTAGATTACATGGCTCAGCTTCAAATGCTGTTCTGTCATTACATCGATCTAACCATATCTATGACTTATATACATTGGGTGGTGGTGGATATAAGTGTGGCAGTGATAGGGGAAAAGGGAACTGAATCCTTATTTTTTTAGAATGGGAAGGTCACAGGCAATATCTAAATCTGGATTATCAAGACATAATACATAAGAGATTAATTTTATATGGTATGAGTTGGACATCCAATATTATATTTTTCCATGTAAATAACATAACATCCCAACACATCTACTGGAGAGCCTTTCTGTCAAGTATCACATTCTTATATATCTGAAGGACTATTAATGGGCTCTCTTTTATGTTCTATTGTTGAATTTCTTTACCTCTGCAGTAATATCACGCTGTCATCGTTATAAAGAACATGATAACCTGTGATACCCACTGTGGCAAATTTCCACCATATTCTTCCTCTTCTGGGACATGTTAGCTCTTCTTGGATGTTTTCTCTTCCCAAAATTTTAAATCAGTTTGGCAATTTCTTACATAAAACATTAAAAAGTCTTGGTAATTTTTATTATGATTGCATTGGATATATAGAGAAATTAAATATTCATGAACATGGATCATTTCCTTCTTTAATGTCCTTACATAACTGTTTTTTCTCTATCCTCACTCAGTTCCTTGGTGATTTCTCCCAATATCCTGTCATTAGTGTGGATACTCAAACCCCAACTTTGCATCACCACCCTGACTTCTGCCCTGAACATCAGATGCACCCATCCAACATTTCAGCTTGGAGGCTGTCTTAGTTTGCCAGGTCTGCTATGGCAAATACTACACAATGGGTTGGCTTAACAAAAAGGAATTTATTGTCTTACTATTTTGAAAGCTAGAAGTCCAAAAGCAAGGTCTGGCAGGGCTTGCTTTCTGCAAAGTCTGTAGGTTCCATCAATCCTCCATCATGTGGCAGTCTCTCTCCCTGGGTTCTGATTTCTGCTGACTTCCAGCTTCTCCTGCCTTCTGGATTCTACTGACTCATGGTGTCCTAATAATCTCTGCCTTATAAGGACTCCAGTCATGGGAACAAAGGACCACCTTGATGATCTTTGAAGATCTATTCACAAATGAGTCCACAACTTAACTACTAAAAACATCTTCAAAGGTCCTATTCCAAATGGGTTCACTACCACAAAACACAGATTCAGATTTAGACGAGTCTTTTGTGGGGAACATGACTCAATCCCCAAAAGATGTCACTGGGCATCTCAAGCTTACGTGCCCAAAGTGGAATTTCTGAACATTACATGCTAACCCACTTGATTTATAATCTACCCAGCTCATAGTGGCAACTTCATCCTCTCAATTACTCAAGCCAAAATATTGGGAATCGCCCTTGACTTTTCTCTTTATCTTACACACCATAACAATTGCATATAAATTGATTGATAAACCCAGCTGGGCCAATCTTCAAAGTCCCCATGGCTATTCCTGGTCTCTATCTGGATCACTGAACCACCTCCCCACTGGGTGTCCTGCTTCTTTCCCTGCCCCCACCCCCAGTAGTCTATTCTTGCTCCAGCAGCTAGAGTGATCAGCTTTCAGACCTAAGTCAGATCTGCCCCTCTCTGTTCAATACCATACAATAGTTCCATGTGACCTGGCTCCATTCATCTCTGACCTCATCCCTTCTTTCCAGCCTTCACTGTCAGCCCCACTGGCTGCCTCGCAAATTGCCTGGGCACATCAGGTACCTCCCTCCTCAGGTCCTTTGCATTGCCTTCTCTGATCCAGATTCTTTCCCCCAGATGTCCTTGGGATTCAGCTGCTCACATCTTTCAAGTTTTTGGGCAAATTTCACCTGCTCAATGATGCCTCACGGCCACCTCCTTTGGTTGCTGCTTCCCCCCTCCATCCCACCATCCCATGCTCTTTACCCCTCTTACCTTACTCTATATCTTCCCATAGCATCTTCAAATAGACTATGTACAATTTATCGTGTTTATTGATCAAAGACTTCTGTCTTTTGTTTACTGCTTATTTCCAGTATTTAAACCAGTGCTGGACACAATCAGTACTCAAAATTATTTATTAAATGAATAACAAGTTACTCTGGCAACACACTGTTACAGGTATCTTAAAATTTGGGGTATAATGTACTAAATATGTTTGTGTGCCACATTGTTTAAATAAACAAATATTCTAAAATTTACATTGAACTCAAACATTTACTGCTCCTCTACAATTGCTGAGACCATAGTCTGGAAAGACTTTCTGCTGTGAACGGCCTCGAGGCTACCAGCCGGGGTAAAGCCCAGTTCCGAGGGTATTGCAAGTAATTCTCTAGTCAGAAGGGGTGGGGACATGAGCTTTTATTCTAAATTGCCTTTTTAAAATTATCTTCTATCTAAAGAATTATTAGTAGCCTAGTTAGGAGGAAAAAAAGTTTTAATTAAAGGAAATTTGCTTCATTTAATGCTCCTAAAAGCAGTAAGAAATAGAGTGACAGGATCTCACTGTCCCCTTCTCATTCTACTATTCACATCTTCAATGAATAAATCTTAATGGAGCGCATTGCAGGTGCCACAGACCAAGGAGAAGTTCTGGGAAGCAGACCAGAGGGGCAGGCACAACCCTTGGTAGCATACATGGCCTCTAGGGTGGCTTCCTAATCCACGGATTACTTGTTGCCCACACCGGTTAGGGGGAGTTCACTCAGTGCTAGAGTCCTCAGGGAAACCATCAAACCCCAGATGCACAAAATGCATGCGTCCTCCCTCAGTTTGATCATAGAAAGTAGAAACCCTTTTAATTTGGTGTATGGAGATTAGTCAATTAAGAGGACAAAATGGAAGCTTTAAACAGGGACTTTTTACATGATAACCTTTGACTTCAGGATATAGGGAAAAATATTTTAGAGGTTTGGTGCCAGCTAAAATAAGAAAGGGGCTGGCAGTGATGAAGGCATCAAAGATTGACAGAGACATTTGCTTCCCCAAATTCTTCCATGTCATCTTAGGGATGAGTTTTTCTAGGGAGAAATGAGATTTCACTTTCTACAGCTGCCAAAAGTCCTCCTGCATTATGAAAAATAAAGGGATTTCAATATCCAATGTTCCTCTTGTGGATTTCTTGCAACACTCCAAATATCCACTTCAACAAAAAAGAAAAAGAAAGAAATTGATACAGGTTATATTTCAGACAAAGGAAAATTAAGAATGGGCATGCCCTGAATGTAAGGCTCTATTTTCCCAGGGCAGGTACCTTACAGCCAGGCCACTGTCACACCGGGCGTGAGTCTCTGCTGGGACAATCTGTTCTGAAAGTGTCCTTCAGACCAGCTGACCGCCCAGAGTTGCATCCCCTCCGGGTTTGAGCTGCGGTGCCCTGTCCTAGGAAACGCTCCACAGTGCCTTTAAGATTAGGAATATTTCAGAAGGTCAGTGGTCAGGGATCATTACACACTCTGTACCACTCACACACACTCACTCACACACGCACATGCACGCACTCACTATACACCCAGACACACATGCACACTCACACACACACTCACACACACACACACTCACAGTCATCAGGAGCCTATGGCATGGTGGTCCACCGCGTGTCTTTCTAGGTTTGGACTCTGAATCCCAGGGCGGTGACTGCAGGTCTACAGCCAGATGCAGAGCAAGTGCCCACACCCAGATCTCCTCATGCATCACGACGTTGTATCTATTTTTCTAGAAGCACAAAGAGCTCTTGCTTTTTAGATTCTTTTTAGCTCCTCCTTCATCTAATCAACTTGCCACCACCTCACAAGGAGGGGTTATCCTGCCTGACTTTCTGGTAAGTTCTAAAAGGAAAACCACTTGCCCAAGATGCCTTAGCTCCTAACTCAGGGATTTGGATGGGGTCTTGTATGTGCCTAACTGTAAATCATGCTGGCTTCTTATCTTTATATTTGCCTCCTGATAGCTTTGCTCTTAGGGACCAGTTTTGTCTGGAGAATAATGTGTTGCTCTTCCTTGTTTAAATAGGATTTAATTAATTTCCTACATGCTTATTTAATTTTAAGCTTTAAAAGATGTGGCTAATTAAAATATAGACTGACAAGCTGAAATCTTATGAATTATTGACTTGAAAATACTTTTACGCTTACGTACAAAAGTTACATATTCCAAGGTAGAAGACCATTTTCTATCAAAATATCTCAACATCTTTTATTAACCTCGTGTTAATTATAGCTAAACATTTAGATGATATCAGGTCTATGGTGGGATGCATGCTTACATTTAGAATGGTACAACATGCAACTTTGATAATCTTACCACCAAATCCTCAAGAGCCAAACAGTTTTTTGGTTTTAATTATTAAACAAAAATCTGTTTACTGGGATTCAGACTGTGCTTCTCAAAGGAACCAGAGCTCCTTGGAGAAATGGCTGATTCCACATGGAAGGCAGGAAATATGCAAAGTGAGGCCGCGATGTCTTGTCATGGAATAAAGTCAAAACACCATCAGAGATGAGGAGGAGGGTCACATCCCAGCACAGGGCAGACAGCTTGAGGAGGCTCCCAGCGGCCAAAGCTGGACAGTTGTGGCATCCAAAGAATTTGGCACTTGACCTTGCAAATCCCGCTCAGTGCTCCCCTCAGCTCCTTCCCCAGGAAACGTCTCACCAGGCCCATCTGCTGAGTCACCAAGGCTCCTAGAGCACCCAAGCCTTCCACCACCCGAGCTCATACCTCGCTGAAATGTGAAGGTTGGCCATTTCCTTTCTTTCCACCACCAAATTCCAGCCGGTTGAGGGTAGAGTTGGTGTCATAGTTTTCTTTGACTACCCAGTTCCTAGAACAGCATTTAGTTTGTATTAAATGCTCAAAGGATATTTGAGAATCAATTTACTCTTTGAAAGTGGATCATGACTTGCATGTAGAACTTTCAGGGCATCATAACATGGGATAGATCTGGTACTATCAGCTCCTTCATACTAGGAATTTGTTTTCGTGCACTCTGTGACTGCCTTAGCTCACCCAGCAGTCATCAGTGATGATCATCCTGCTGACTTTTACATGGCACATACTGTCCAACAAAACAGAAAACACGAGAAGCATACATACTTGCTTGCATGCAGGAAAGACATTTGCAGGTAAACCTCTGCAGTCGTCTGAGGGAGGCTCCAGCCACAAACACTCCATCTGCACAAGCATCTCATGGCCATTGTCATCGTGGTCGGAAGCGTTGCTGATGTTTGCAAACGTTTGCCATGGTAAGGCGGTCGACACCAAATTCGCATATGACAGATGTCAATAAGCTAGTGCCAAGAACGAAAAAAAAGCCACACACAAAAAACAATGAGCATATTTTTTTGGCTGAAAGAGGGGAAATTAAAGAAAAACACATTTGAGGAGGCTTAATAGTACAAAACTCCTCTGGGTGGGGAGGCCTTGGAGAAGAGGCAGGGAAGGCGCCACGCTCAGGAGGCTAGATGGAGACTGCGGTTGGGTTTACGCCCGAAACCAAACATTTAGTGTTTTAAAACATCACTAAACAGGCAATTTCATTTTTGTTTCCCCCCCAAACCCAGCCATCTGAAGTCTGTTATGCAGACCCAGCCACAACTATTAAGTCCATGCTCAGATCAATTTTTTTTTTTTTTAAGAAAAATACATTTAAGCTTCTCTCCAGGGGATTTACGTTTAAATCTTGTGTCACTTTGGAGCTCTCTTCTGGAACTTCCTTAAGCTCTCCATGTTGTGCTCATTTTTTCTTGTTCCATTATATCTGTCAAACTCAATTCCATTATAAGTCGTTGTGACAGTCAAAGAAGGAAAGAAAAACCCTTCAAGATTCAGAGAATCAAAGCCCCCGTCTCTCAGGTTATATCTTCAAGCATGTCACGGCCAGGCAATCTTTGTGTTTAACAACCAAAAATGTGACATTTAAGTAGGGACAGATGCCTAACTTTATGATATAATAAATGCTTGGCAACACTGCTCCAGATCTGCCGTGCATACAAGTAGCAATTGAGGTCAGTTTTCAAAATGATCCCTAATTCTTTCATGACAATATATCACTTTACCCATGACCTTAACAAAGGCAGTTAGCTGGCCTCGTATCACACAAATCCCAGGGGCTAACGGAATGGTTTCATGCATAATATAAACAGCCATTTGGAAAATCAAATCAAATCACATGACAACATGGCAAAGAAATAGTCACAACTGGAGGAAAATGACTTAAAATGTGATCTCACAATTTTCATCCCTGGAAATAGTTTTCTAATCTAGGATAGCTCACAAATGTTAAAGCCACAAATTGATGTGCAAGCTCTCACAACCAACAAAGAGAGAATTCACTTTCCAAGATCAAGGTCCTCCACCCCTTCCCTTGCGTGAATGGAGAGTTGGTCACATGAGAAAATGGCGCCAGCAACCAAATGGTGATGCTGACGTCAAGCCTGAAGGTGATAATTGCCTAGTTCATTTATTCACAAGAGCACCCTCCAGTCCTCCCGTTATTTGCATGAGAAAAATAACAAATAAAAGAGACATTCTTGTCTCCCCTCCCTTGAACTATTTAGTGAGCCAATGACATTTGATAAAAGCATGTGCCAAATAAGAAAGTAAAACACAAGTGAGAAAGTGAGAAAACCTGAAATAAAAATCAGAAGGTTGCACCATCCATAACATAGAGCCTAGCTTTTACATTGTGCTGGGATTTCAAGTGCAAGAATTCAGAATACCCTAAAGAGAGAATTTTTTCAACACAACTAGTTAGAGAAAAATGGAGACATTAGGCACAATAATTCCAATACTAGAAATGACTCTATGTAGCAGCTCTTGCTTTTTAAAGAATGGGATTGTTTCGAGTCGTTTTATTTGTTAACGCTTTGCAAAGCACACAGGAACCTCTCCGTGGACACTTGGTGCCACACTGCACGCACCTCCCTTCCCTCCAGCCCTGCACGGAAAAAAACGTCTCCTTGTTCATAGTTCTATCAAATGTCAAGGTTATCATTCTTTATAATATTCACCGAGGTAATTGTTACCCTTTTTAGAATGGAATACTACCTGGGGAGAGGGGAGAGGAGTGGGGGAACGTGCAAAGTGACTCTTTAGCGTACGGCTTCGGGAACGTCGTGGCTGGGGCATGTCTGCCCTCTCAGGGAGGCTCGCTCTCAGGGAGGCTCGCTCTAAATGGCCCTGCCATTCCCAGCATGGAAAGATTCCATTTCAACGATGCTTCTGGTAACAAGACGTTTTTCTTTAAGAAATCCTACAACAGTTTCATGTTGCAGCTTAAAACTGACAGCTCGTGATACAGCTTCAAGTGTGATCAGAGTGAGCAGAAGCCATTCTCCCTCTGTCTCTCCCAAAAAAAACCATTAAGATGGAAAATGTAGGTTTTCCCCGTTTCCCTGCATTCCCATGTATGAGGTTGTTAGCTGTTGGAAAGTGACCTCAAGTCAAACAAATTAACACAAGAGACCCAAGAATGACGATTACAAGGAGACTCTCCGAGGCTTATGTGGGTTCAGAAATCCAGGCTAAACTGTTAGATAAAAGGATTTGCTTGGCTTTGTTTTGACACTGTGCTATGTCCCAAAAGTAAGTGTATAAACGTCATCTGTGTTATGTGTGTGTGAACACGTGTGTGTTTGAGTTTACTGCTTCCTGCCAATCTAAAGTGATGGCAAATAGCACACATGCCATCTAGATGTTCTGAAACAAATTTTGAAGGAAGTGTCTATGTGTAGTGGAAATGCCAAGAGACTCCTATCCTGAGACCTGGCTTTTAAAGCAGTTGATAAAATCACCTTTGATAAGAAAGCAGCCTACTTCTCTGGATAGTGAAGAGGGGAGAGGATTGTGCCTGAAACTCAGAAAAGCCAGCTCAGGTGTGTCCCTCCAGGAGCAGCTTCAGGGAGACGAAAGGTAATGGGTTTCAGCATTAAGGATGTGTCAGGAGAAGGTGTGGAGAGAAAGGAATGCAGGATGGTGCAGCCACTATGGAGGACTGTCTGGCAGTTCCTAAAGAAGTTGAGTATAGACTTGCCACATGACCCTGCAATACCACTACTGGGTATATACCCAGAAGACCTGAGAGCAGTGACACGAACAGACATCTGCACACTGATGTCCATAGCAGCGTTATTCACAATTTCCAAAAGATCAAATGAACACAGGTGTCCACCAACTGATGAATGGATAAACAAATTCTGGTGTATACACAGGATGGAATATTATGCAGCTGTAAAAAGAAATGAAGTCGTGAAGCATATGACAACTTGGATGGACCTGGAGGACTTTGTGTTGAGTGAAGCAAGCCAGACACAAAAGGACAAATACTGTATGATTGCACTATTATGAATAAATACATTGTGTAAGCTCATGGGGTTAATAATTAGACTATAGGTCACCAGAAAATAGAATGGAAAGCTGAGGGTTAATCTGTGCAGAATTGGTAAAAAGACTGTAAATATTTAGAAATGAATAGAAATGGTGAAAGCACATCATAGTGTTTGTAACTAGCAGAGCTATTACATGGGTATGACAGTGGCTGAAAGGGAAAATCTAAGGTCATCTTTATTACTAGAAGGAAAGCTAAAAACTGCACCATGGGATTGTATAGCATGTTAAATACGAATGTGGGTGATATTGCATATATAAGACTATTTTTATAAAATATAAATACAAATAAACCAGAAAGAAGGAAACAGAATAGCAGCTATGTATGGCAGGGGAAGCATAGAGAGATTGAGAGGTGATGAGTTTTTTGTTTGTCTATTTGATTTTTCTTTGTTTGTTATTATTATTGGAATAATGAAAATGCTCTAATAGATTGAAGTGATGAACACACAATATGTGATTATGCCAAATACCATTGATTGTACACTTTGGATAAATTTACGCTTTATTAATATGTACCAGTAAAATTGATTTGTTAAAAAAAAAATAGCAATAAAAAATGTGTCAGAGTAGAGGGCCACAGCCCTGGCCTTGCTCCCCAGCACCTGGGCTCTTGGCAGATGTGTGCTGATCCCAGGGGCTGCCCCTGAACACGCCACGCCCAGTGGAGTCCACTCAGAGCATCCTGGGCACGGGCCAGTGCAGGCTCTTCCTGAAACCAGGGTCCCAGCCAGGGGTGAAAGGGCAGAACCTGCTCTCTCCTCACTGGCCAAGCAGGGACCCTCGTTTCTGACTCATACAAGGTGCTGACACTTGTGTCAGGACCTCCAGGGGCCAGGAACTTTCCCCCCCTCACCCCAAGTGATAAGGCAATAGGCTCCACCCTCACCCAGACAGTGGGGGCAGAAGCAGCCGGGGACCCTGGACTTGAACTTCATCAATACACCTCTGAGGAGGTGGCAAGTGTGGCGGACAAGACCGTGGACCCTGCGGCCTGAGCCTGAGCTCCGTCCAGGCCCCCCCACTCTGCTATCAGCTGGGGATGACACAAACACGCCTCCCAGCGTCACCACGCATCTGCATGAGTTCAGCGCCTGAACCACGTCGAGAAGAGGGCCAGGGCATGGTACATGGTACAGACACGGAGCTTTACATAAACAAGAGCTCAAGGCTGGCTGGGTGGAGGGCGAGCGGAAAGCTGGAGAAGAGGGGGGGGTTGCTGCATGCAGCCGAAGGCCAAGGAGCTGGGAGGTGAGCTGCAGGGTCAAACTGCAAAGAGGATGGAAGGGCCGTCCCTGTGAAAGGCCGTGGAGAGGAAGGAAGGGCGCCCAGGCACCAAGTGCAGCTTTGGGCCCCACCACATTCTCCTTTTCTAAAGTTTCAACCCCACAAAGACTGGACCCGCCCTGTGGGCTCTGGGACTTGACATCTGCCTGAAAACTTTCTTCTGCACAAACAGCTTAGATGAAGCCTGGGCACTGCCTCAGTGTACCTCAGCTCTCATCGTTTATGTTTCCGGGTGTAGATGTTTTCACGTGAACCGCAATTCGAGTATTATTTTAGAAGGTGCCGTACTTATATACACATCCCATTCTAATGGATTTGGAAGTGAAACTGTGCACAAGGTCCTGCAGCTTCAACAAGGTGCAGCCCTTGCTCTGTTTTCTGAACTCGGTATTTTTCCTTCCTCAGCAATAAATTACCCCCAGTCACAAGATCCTCCGAAGCGCATTGGGAGGTGAGGCGCAAAAGCCCCGCAAACCAAAATCTGCTCACAAAAATAATTATCTAAACAAGTTTCTCTTAGAAACTACTCCATTCAGGTACTAATTTACTTCTTCTACAACACTTCTGGCTGTGAATATATGGCTATTCTAAAATAGAACTTTAAAAATTAATAACATAGTTAAGCAGAAGACTTTACTGGATTTACGACGTAAATTTAAAGGGTTTCCATGACATATGGCAATAACTCTCTGAAGTGACAATGCAACCGCTAAGTCTAAACTCGCCTTAATATGTAATTCATAGAGACATATTAGTGCAACATTTATAGCTCATTTCAGAAGCCAGGTTAATATTTCATCAAATCTGAAGCAAATAGCCTTTCAGTCCACACATTAAAATCCTAATAGTTGCTATTACCCTAGAGGCTAAGGCAACAATAAACCATGTGGAAATAAGATCATTCATCTCCATCCAGAGGACATTAATATTTTTAAAAATTACGTTGAGTGATTGGCTTCCTGACAGCTCTTGTTCCCATTGCCTTGATGATGTTTATTGCATATCTTTATGGAGAAGCTAAAACTCTTTATAATAGTAAAATATTCATGGACTAGATCCTAGAAAACCTTTAAGATGTAGACCAAAACGCTTAGGAGAATATTGTTCCAATGTAGAAAACTACAATCAAGTGGTAGAAAGACTCGATGCAGCTTCCCCGTGTAACTAACTCATTTCGCGGTAGTAAATTACAGACTGGGAGATGCGAAGTGCTTTAATGTCAAGTTAAAGTCTTCAATATTGGAACCTGATGGTAATGTGCAATCAATAAAGGCTAGCCAGGGGCAGGCACGGGGAGGCACTAAGTAGCTATAAAAAACAATTCCTAAACTATGTTCTCACATTTTAAAACCAAAAGTTGCATATGGCATGTTTTGCATTTATTAAAATGCCATAACTTTGTGCATTGGGTTTGTTAATCTCTTATAGCACCTTGCAGGGAAAAATTTGCCTTATTTTTAAGAAATTGCAACTTTATGTGAATTAGGTACCAACTCAGTCTTAAGAGTTTAGTATTTCTTTTGTTTTACTCATTACAAATAACATGACGAATGATAGTGTGTTTGTATGTGTGTGTGTGCTTTCCTGTTTATATTGGTCTTACCAACAGAAAGTTAGTTAATATTCAACTTTACCATATAGAGTTGAATAATGCTTTAGGTAAATGAAAACAGCAGCAGATGATAATGTTTTCCATGTTTTGAATTTTGATTACTGTGAGTCAGCTAATTAGTTTTATGATAGCCTCTTTCCTGATTTTTCAACCTCACTAACCTGAGCCACCCCTTCCAGAAACGTGCACGGGCAGTTCATGCCTGTGATTAAGGAGACGAACGGGAAGTAGGGCTGGATGAGAGCAAGTGTGGACGCGTGGGAGACGTACTGCAGCAATTCACCCGGAGATCATGCGTGCCATCCTCTTTCGACTTACACTGATGTTGTGCAAATTACTTTCAAAACTGTGGCCCAGAATTGCCTCCAGAGTCTACGGCGCATCCAAAGGAAAGATGTAAACACTACGGAGTGCCTGCCTCTGCCAGCTCTTGACTAAAGCACAGTGCAATCTTCATTTATTTACACAGTCTTCTAGAAGAGCCATTTGTCTTCTGCTTGTTTCTGTGTTCTGATTTGGGGCTTTGGTTTCTGTTGTTGGTATATTTTCACAGATGGAAAAAACGGGCTTCGATGAGATTCGGGGGTGTAGATGGCATCACTGGTGGCAAGTCTCCCTTACTGGTGGAAGCATTTCCATTTGGGGAATGGGCAAAAGCCATTCCGAGCCAAGTCTGTTGAGGGATGTGGAAACCAAACTGGGGACATTTGTTTAGAGTTAAAAGAAATTTCCCTTAAATAAAAGCTGCGCGTCCATGGCGCGGTATTGACGCTAATTCCATGGGCGTTCCCACGCCGCCGAGGCCCTGTCTTCCATGCAGACGCCTGCTCAGTCCCGTGGGGGCTCAGCTCACCCCAAGCAGGCACCTGGGAAGGTGTGTGCAGATGGCACCAGAGCAGGAACCTGCCGAGGCTGTGCTCGCTTCTGTCTCGCCCCCCAGCCAGTACCCACATCCCCTTGGACGTGATGGTGGCTTCAGTTTTTTTCCCTTCTCCTTGTTTTAAGCTCTTTCTAACAGACACTGTCTTGCTTTGTCCCCAGTGTTTGTAGGGCCTGGTGGCTCAAACCCTGTGCTATCCTTTGGGTGGGGATAATTGATGCTCTCGAAATGTATAAACTCCCCCCAACATGTTACATTGACAGACAACCCTATTATGACTGTGTAAGTCCTGATGTTTTAGAAAATGACCCCAAAATGTGTATGAATGCAAAGTGTACAGATACACGTTATATTCGCATTGGGTTTGAATTTCAAAAGCTCAAATTAAGGTTCTTACAAGGTAAATGGTTAAAAGACAACTGATTAGGAACCAAAGACAGAAGGATGATGCCAAGAGATCTTTGGAAACACAGTTCTTTTTCCTCCTGATTCTAGTTACCGGAGAGCAACAACGATGACAGGGTAGGAGAGCGCAAAGCCCACGAGCCGCCCCCTCAGGTCCTTCCCAGACGATGCTGCAGACTCACAGGCAGGTGAGCCGGCCAGCGAGGGCTGCCCAGGAATTCCGCGTGGGAGTGGTCCCATCCCACCACGATCCGAGGCTGCTCCGTGGGATCCGTGTCGTGGTCCTGGCTGTGGTGGAAGGCTGCGTCACCCAACTTCTTGTTCTTCTCTTCCCTGAGTCCCTTTTCTCGAAAGATAGTTTGTTAGTTCCCAGAAGAGAACAGTCTCACTTGTCGTTCTCCCCCAGCCCCCACTCTTAGGAAACATGCCTGGCATCTCATCGGAGTGTTTACAGAGCTGAGCTACTCTGGAGTGCCCTGATGTTCTGATGAATCCTTTCTTCTTCACAAGGATTACAAAAGCATCTCTGTAAGCCACAGCTGCACCGTGCTCTTAAACCCTCAAAGCACTGTGGGTGGGAGAGGAGGGCTTGAAGCCACCACCTCTCTCCACCAGAACTACCCAGCCAGGCTGATACAGAGGCTGTGATGACTAATGCCAAACCACTTCATCAACAACCCCATAGGAATGTGCAGAATGTGGGGGAGACTGAGTCATCACCCCACAACCCAGCCTCACCGCCAAACCTCTGACCTGTGAGGAAGTTGGCTCACGGCCGCCACATGCCCACCTCATTCCCCATTAGAGACCCACATACAGAGAAGTTCTGCATCTAAGGAAATTCCCTTCAAGTACAAACCCAGGGTACCGGGCCCTGTGCCATGCTGTGTTTTGTTTTCCACAGCAAATTGGACTCCCTTCCCAGTGCTCTGGATTTTTTCAGGTTTTTAGCTAACCAGGTTAGGCCCAGTAAGCCCACATCTCCCTGCCACAGGCTAAACCCAAGGGAATCCACCATTTTCCAGCCCCTCTCACCTACACCTGCACTTCCCCATATTCCAGGGAGACCAAGAGGAATGTTTGTCCATCCTGGGCTGTGCTAAAGGGAGGGACTGAGGAACTCCAAAGTCCACCCCATTCTCAAGAATCCCTGAGTCTCAGCAGGTGACATGGGCCAAGGTGGACATCCGTGACCGTGTGACATACATGGTGACCTACTTCAAGGTGAACAGAGAAGTAAAACAAAACATGGAACGGAAAAGAACAAAGCTCACTGGGCAGGCACAGAGGTGTGCGAGGCGGGCGGAGGATGCTCAGGTGTGGCTGGCTGGCCTCAGGAGCCCGCGTCTTTGCCCAGGCCTCGGAGTCACAACCCAGCCTCTGCTCTTGGAAATCCTGGAGTGACTCCTAAAGGTGAATCGCCACTGTTTCCTTCTGTTGGCTACTGCTTGATGTGGGGTCCAGCAGTCCTCAGTGGATGCGGGTACTGTTCTCATTCACACTTTGCTTATCTTAGTAAATCCTCACACAGCCCTGTCTGTGTTCTAGATACTCCTCTAAGTCTTTTCCAAATACCGATGCCTGAAACTCTCACACAATCCTGTAAGGATGCTTCTCTGGGTCTCTCTGCTTTACCACACAGGAAAGGTCAGCGGTTTGCCCGAGGTCAAGCAGCTAGTGAGGGAAGGAGCCAGAATTCAAAACCAGACAGGCTGACCCCAGCATCTGTGCTCTTAACCCAGGCCTGGTACCCTCAAACCAACTCCCCTCATCCAGTAATGGAGCTTTGGGGGAGCGTGATTATTCGAGCTTCCTACTCAGGTGCTCCCCTGCTCACAGGTGTAGACCCGGGGTCCATGGTCCATCTGCCTGTTCTAGGAACAGCTACCTGTGAAATGAGTGCAGTGAAAGCAACCTATGTTAGCAGGTCCCCTTCCAGCTCGGGAATTCAACGGGAGGGACGTCTACTGTCATTATGTTTAGCATTTTTTAAATGAACAAAATCATAAATTTTAGTGGGAGTTTTTACCTATTGAATACAGAAGACTTTCATTTTCTTGTTGCTGGTCACAAGTATAATAAAGAATACATTCAAATATTTTTATTAAGTGAGAAGAATAACTTCACGCTAACAGACAGCCAAACGTGCATAGCCATAATTAAGAGTGCAAGTAACTTAACTGTGTACAATCTAGCTATTTAGAAACATATTTATATTCATCCCATATCTAATAGACTAAAAAAGGAACTTACCGCAGTTTTCGATTCTTAAAACTACTTCTCACAACACCATCATCACGTTCCCCAAGAAGGAGTTTCTCATTCCCAGGTTGAGGTTTGGCTGTGGCTCAATCATTGGGCTTTAATTCCATCCAGGGACCCGCGTTCATCATAAGTCTGTCTGGGGTCAGCTTTGTGATTGACCAGGTGGTGAAGGACATCTCTGATTTTGTGCGAAGAGCCCACAGCAAAGTAGCAAAGGGGAGCAACTTGGCCCCTAGGTTGGAAAGGAACATCTGGCCAAGTCTGGGTGTCTTAAGTAAGGCTGAAGCGAGTGTCACCTGTTTGGCCACCTGTAAGCTGTGATGCTCAATTCCTAGGAAGCATTCCCACCAAAGCACTCCATGAGGCATTCTGTTATTCCTCTGTGTGGAGAGAGTAAGGCAGAAGTGAGCACAGACACTTGGCTATGCAGAATGTCTGTAAGGAGCACTTAATTAACTCTGGAGAGGCCCTACAATGACAAAAGACTTTCATTTGATGTGCTTTAATGGAAAAGGGATATCCCAATGCTTGGAAGGTCACAGACGGCCTTTCTACCTCCCCTGAACGTCCGCGAAGCTGGCCGATTAGCCGGCCAGCCCACAGTGGTATAAGCAACAAGGCTCAGTGTGGGCTACTGAGTTTTAGAAACATCTTTAAAGAACTGAAGAAGGACAGGAGGCCGAAACCAAAGCTCCTGGAGCATGCCACCTTTTCTGATTTCATTAGGTTATTATGCCTTGCCCTCCGCCTTGGCATGGATGTGCTGTGTTTATTTGCATTTTCATTCCTCCCACCATCCCTGAAAGCAAAGGAGAGGTCCACTGCATGCTAGAAATATGTAACATGAAAGCGGGGCTGGCTGGACGAAGACCTTCCAGGACCTAGCGTCACTTCTCAGACATCACAGGTGCCCAGCCGAGCTCCTGCGGAATGTAGTTGAGTATTTCAGCATGTAAAGCTATTTGCATCCATCCAAGGCTAATCCCAGCCTGAAATCTTCAAGAAAGTGCTCCTCACAATGGAGAAAGTCTGAAGCAAGCCTGGCGGAAGAAACTCTCCCAGGCAATCCACCCACTCGAAGTGCAAGAAGACTCCTTCAAAGCTAAACCTGCATTACTTTCCCAAGGCAGGCTCAGAACAAACCGTGTGCCGAGTTAAATGTGGTGCTGCCAAAGGAGGGGCACCAAACATTTCTGGAGGAATGGAGCCAGGGTTAGGCATTTGTGTGTGTAAACTAGTCATCAGGGAGCTTTAGGCTGAAGTGCAGGCATTACGGCTATAACAACTAATTACAACGGCTTTTTTTGTTTGTTTAAGAGGCTCGTCAGCACATATGAAGACTACTTTTTTGCCCGTGAAATTCTACTTGTACTAAAACGTTTTATGAAATTACATTTATGGTCATTATTACATCTGTTTCAATTTTATTTATGATTTATTATTTAATATATAGAAGTATGGTCACTGCTGTGATTCATAAATACCTTTCTCCATCACACATATTTCCAAGTTAATCTAATTTAATGTATTTGCTCAAAAGTGCTACTAAAAATGTAAGAAATAAGTACTGATTTTAATAAGATTTGTTTGAATTTATGTAGCAGACATCAGCTTAACTTCAGGAATTTAAGTGACTCTGTAAGATGTGATTTCGTGATCTGGGCTCAACTCCGAGGAATCGTTTCCAACTTTCTAAGCTAATTGTGGTTTCATTTATGGTTTCTAATCTTCTATAGCTTCCCAAATTGTGTAGCAGACATTGAAACAGTGTTTTTACCCACCTGAGAACTATTAATTCTTGTCTGGAATAAGTTTTATTTATTCTTGGCATACACAGTTGATTTGTAAGGTGAGTTTAAAGTCTGAGCTAATTTCCAAGGGGCTTCACCTGCGGAGTCAGAATGCTGGGCGGAGGGTCCAACCCCTTTCTGACAAGCCTAGAGCGGGTCAGAGCAGCAGCTGTGTCCCGCAGCAGTGCCGATGGGGTGGGGTCCAGAGAGCCCGTTCCTTACAGGGACTCATCCTACTCTATGGCTCTTTATTAGAAAAATGGGGCTCAACTCATATTTACTGACAGTTCCCCGATGTACTGTAACACTTTTCAATGAACTATACCGATTGACATACCAAAGTTTAAAAATATGTGGAGCCAATCTGATAAGATCTGCAGTCTCTGCTGAGATCTTACCATCACCTGAGAGTTCTCAGCACCTGAGCTCTCACCTTCACCTGGCAACGATGACCTCTCCCTCTCTGTTCCTTGGGGGGAGAGGTTCACTCCAACATGTCTTAATTTTGTGCGGCTAGGTCCACTTCAAAGTTTCAAAACATGATCCTTCTGCCTCCTGAACTCTTCAGAGATAGTTATACACATATTATGAAAATGGACTTGCCCCAACAGGTGTGTGAAGTGTTAGGGATCAGTGGCATAATTCCATTCCAATAATAATTTTCTAAAGGACAAAACAGATTTTATACATATTTTACATGCAATCAGTGGAAAAGCCAGGAACTATCAGAATTTGAAAAATGTTTACAAATCAAACTTCAATCAAATATTTTACTATCACAGAAGAAAGATTATATATAACAAATTGCAAAGTCCTCCCTCCTTTTGGAGATTTTACCTATGTTGTCACCATTTCATCTGTGTTGAAGGCTGGGATGCACAGCTCCTTTATCTGAATGTGGGTGGATTCCAACTACATCTCCTCAAATGTACCTCAGTATCGATTTTTCCTCTCCATTAATAGCATCACAGAGTTTCCTTTGCTCTTTAATCCTTTTATTTATTTTATAACATTACAAAGGAAAGAAAACCATGGATATATGGTAATGAAAGAATGCCACAGCACTTCACATGTTGTGGTGATCATAGTGGATGCTTATCGTTAAACACTCAGAAAGACAGGTACAAGGAAGTTTATAGCAGCTCACTCTGAAAAACAAAATTAGAAATAACCCAAATGTTCACCAAAATGAGAATGGGTTAAAAATTCTTAGTATATTCACATATTCACTGGATGGAATGATGTTTAGCAATAAAAAGAAATAAAATACAGATAATTGGAAACATGAATGAACCTCAAAATGGTTGTGCCAAACCAAAAAAGCCAACTTGAAAGGCTTTACCTTGTATAATTCCTTTTATCAGAAGTACAAGAATAGGTAAAAGTCATCGACTGAAGTCAAAATATCATCATCTGTGAGGGTGAGAAGACACTGACTTGAAAGAACTGTGAGTCTGTGGGGTAATACAAGCGTTCCGCCACTATTTTGAGGAGGTAGTGACGAAGGTACATGCAATTGTTGAAACTCTTCAAACTAAAGACTTAAGACCTATGCATTTTACTTTAAGTTAATTATACCTCAATTTAGAAAGATAAATAGGAGTTAATAAACATAATTATGGCTTTCTAATTTTAGGAAACCACAAGCATAAAAATAAAATGCATCATTTTAACTTGTAATGTAAACCTGATCCGTCTAATAAAGAGCATGAAAGAAGGTTTAAACATAAACAAGTTTGATGAATTGGGTTGAATACAGAAATAAATCCTAACATAACAATAATCACAATAAATGAAAATGTGCTCAACTCAACAACTGAAAGACTGAGAATTCCAGGTTGGAATTTTCTTTTTTTTAATCTAAAAATCCAAAACAATGAATAAAAATTAAAAATAAAGGGATGAAAAAATACATACCTGGGAGCAGTTGTAGCTCATTGGTTGGGCACCTGTTTCCCATATACAAAATCCTGGGTTCAATCCCCGGTACCTCCTGAAAAAAAAAAAAACCAGAGAAGAAGTATGACCAATAAAAAGTTGCAGTAGCATTTTATATTTCATTAAATAAATATTGATGCAAAAATATCTTAAGGTAAAAAGAGGAATATTATACTAATAAAAATAGCATATAACCACCATGAACCTATATGTACTTAATATACCCTTAAAATATACAAAACACCTGACAAGCTGAGGAGATAGAAACATAAATAATAGTAGTTGGAGATTTTAACTCCCCACTTTAGAAATAATAAGAGAAAATAAGAAAAGAGAGAGGTGATATGAATAATGCAATTAATAAGCATTAACTACTTAAATATTGAAACTCTAAGCCTAACAAACAGAGAACACAATCTTTCTGGTTAGCTGCTGCCAGACTAGCTCTGTTTCATAAACATGAAACTTGAGAGTTTAAAATCTTTAATAAGAATTTGGCATTGCTGAGACATCCAACTGCATGATCGTTTTTCATTTTATTTAATTTAGAAAAATATTGGTTCATGACAGATTTGAAATTTAAAACTACAAACTAGTCCTTCACTACAGATAGTTTGATAGGAACTATTTTTGAACAAACAAGGTGCAGATACTAACCAAGCGTTAGAACACAAGTGAATCTTCACTAAATTACAAAGAATCTGTCACACGGCTATGTTCTCCCACCATAGTAACATAAAAACAAAAAACTAGAAGTTAATAAAAAAGGATAACTCAGAAAATCTCCCGATTTCTAGAAACTCAACAAAATACATCTTGCGAAAATAGGAAATGATAAAATAAATTTGAGATACTAATGCTAAACAGCATAAAATATTATATGTCAAACTATGTGGAATACATCTAAATGGTATTTAGAGGAAAAAGCATATCTTAAAATATATTTTCATGAGGTAAGAAAGATTGGAAACAAATGAGCTAAACTACGGTAAAATATATTGCATTTACGACATCAAAATAAGGATTGATTTTAATGAGAAACACATGAACAAAGTTAACAACAGATTGAGGTAATATATTTGCAATATCGAAAACCAATAAGGGAGCACATTATCTAGAATATGCAAGAAAAACCTATAAATCAAAAATAAATAAACAAGAGAGAATTCACATAAGAGGAAACACAAAAGGCTAAAAAATATGAAGAGACACTCAAAATTCATTAATAATTAGAGAAATGAAAATCAAAACAAAAGATCTCACTTTGCCGTCCCAGTCGGGCCACTATTAGAAAGCTGGATATTGACAAGTCCTGGCAGACAGGTGAGAAAAGATGACACCTGTCCAGTGGTGATTGCCAGGTAGTCCCACAGCCTTTTGGAGAGCAACCTGGTACTACTGAGTTACATTTGGTAAACATATATGGTCTGACCCAGCAATTCTGATAAATAAATCCTAGAGCAAAAATAAGGAGAAAAGCCTAAGAATGTTCCCCACGTGCTGTGTGTAGTGACAGGGACTTGAAGGGACTCTAAAAGCTGATGCTTTGGGAAAAGTTAAGTAAAATGCCTTAGCTGGGCAGCATGGTGGCAGTCAGGAGGGACGGGCTACACATACCCTCAGAAATGTGGACAGATCTTTAAAACAGAGTACTGGATGAAAAAAAGCAAAAGCCAACATGATATATAACAATTTTACCATTAGCACCTTTTTGAAACTCATGCACACAAGAAATCGATATTGACCTTCCTAAGATGACGCAGCACTGGAAAGAGCCACGCCTCACCCACCGCAAAGGTGACCTGGGGGGCTACGTGACTGACTAAACGAGGGAGGGTCTCACCCAGACAACTGAAGGCTGTGGGAGTTTGAGTAACACTGCCCTCCACGTGGCATAGCTGACCATCAGGTAGCAGCTGACGCTGCTCATTAGGATTTCTTGATTTTATGAAATAAGGTGGAGCTGAGCACGGCAGATGAGGAGGGTTGTCAGTGAGATTTGTTCTTCCAGCACAATGGCGGTGAGGAGAAGGCTCTGGGGAGGCTGCTACCATCGAAGGCTCACTGGTGCAAAAGGAGACTCCGGGGGTCCAGTGTCTGAAAAGTTGTGAATTGATGTGTTTCATTATTCCCACAAGAATAAAAGAAACTTCTGGAAAAATACCTAAAATGATCATAATCTATCTTTGTAGTTTCCCAGATTGCTCCACACATAGTATCGGGTGACAAAAGCATGGTGGTCGCTAGAAAAACAAAATGGTGGGAACCATCTATTCGCCATTACAGTTTTAAATTAAATCACTTACTTGGCAGCATCACTTTCCGCTCCCCCGGACCCCGCCATCAAATCTGAAAATGCTACCTGCTTCATGTAGATACAGCTTTTTGAGGAGGCTGGAGAAGTGTTTATGAGGAGTGCTGGTAAAACTAATAATTTCTTTATGTGGAATTATTTTTTCCAGAACAGGATGCACTGAGGAAACAGCTCTGAAATTAAATAGCATGAAGGCAATAGCAGCCCGCT
The DNA here is from genome assembly GCA_029593785.1 of Cabassous unicinctus. Lineage (NCBI taxonomy): Eukaryota > Metazoa > Chordata > Mammalia > Cingulata > Chlamyphoridae > Cabassous > Cabassous unicinctus. Next base: position 7,554 of record JAQZBX010004482.1, on the reverse strand, counting down.
AGGCTCTTTTCCTACCACAGGTGCGTGTCAATCACAAATAGCTGCCACTGATAACCCGTTCTGGAGCCAACACCCAAATGGCCCCATGCCAGGGATTTACAAAACTGTACCCTACACCCGTCGTCGTCTCCCTGGGGATCGTCGTTAGCAGGGACTTCTGTGGCCCCTGACACGCAGGGTGAGTCAGAGGGACTGGCCACTGCGCAGGGGAGACGCGCATCCCCTGGAGCCCCTTGGGAGGCTCAGGTTGGAGGGCCACTGGGGCCAGGCCCCTCAGGGACCCTCCAAGGTCGTCGTGCCTGGGGTTCAGGAACAGGGGTTATTTTGAGGCTGGACACAGCTTTTCTCCTCTTGAACGCAGGGTAGCCTGTGCTCCTGAAACGGGAGGGGAGAGTGGGAAGCACGTTGAGGACACCACACTTTGCCTTTCTCCTCTCTTTGCCTTCAGGGCCTCTGGGCTTCCAAGTGATAGACTATCAGGGCTTACACAGAAAGCCAGAGTGCAAATGGCGAGGTGCATCCAGCCCACAGCTGTGCAAAACTCCAGTCTGTTCCAGATGCTCTGCGTGGAAAAGGAAACTGTCCCAGAGAACTAGCCAACTTAAGAGTCCTAGTCCACTAACACAGGGGGAAGCTGAATATTTTCTTAAGGAACTCAAGAGCTAACATGGGTCAATAAAAAGGATGAGAACCTTAGTAATAACGTATGTTTTTTCTAGGAACTAAGGAATAACTGGGTTAGGAATTAGAAACTTGTTTAGATGGAATCACAGTGGACTCATCTGCCTTCCAACTCTTCTTTCCAGTATATGAAATAAAATGTTTCTTTTGAGACATTGTTAATTAAAGAATGTACTGATTAACATTTATAAAATTTCAATTAATAGAAATGTTAAGGAGAGGGGGATTTTTCAGCTAATGGATTAGCTGACCAACGGAGGATCAAGTTGGACCTATTTTGTAAGAATTGCATTTTTGGAAACCTTTCTGAAACATGTGGGTTATATTCTTTGCCTCTCTAAACAATAATCAATAGAAATGTTTTAGATGTTTCAACAAATTCATTGATTCACCGGAAAACAATTGAGTGACCACTATGTGTCAGGTACTTTGTTAAAGATATGAAAATAAACGAGTTCATTACCAGCACAGCTGGATTATTGCTTCACCCCCATCATGCAGTCTTTGCCTTTTAAAGGAGAATTGAATTTATTCACAACTGGTATTGTGATCAATTATACACGATTTTATTCCTTGTATTTCTCTTTACGATTATTATTTATTTCACTTGACTTCTCTCTCCTTTTCCATTTTCTGGATTTCATTGCTGATTTAATTCTTTTCCCTACTTAGTCTGCATTCCATCCATACTGGCCTGTTTCTTCCTCATACTTATGATGAAACACATTTTAAAATACAAAGTAAGAGAACAATTTCCCCCATCAAGTTATTCTATTTTCCCTACTGCCCCCTCCCACATATACACACCATGTCCCACTCAAATATCATTCCACCTTGACATGTTTAGAATATTTTTACTTCTGCACTTGCTACCCTCTGCACTTCACACATATTTACTCCTAGGTTTGGCTGAGAGGGATTAGTAGTTTTTTATTTAGATTATTACAAGGATTTCCCTGGAAATATAACCTTGCATGTGCTCACACATTACCAGGCCGTATATAACCACCCACCCAGACTGAGCCCAAGATGTTCTTAGGCTGCCGTGGGACCACTTGTGACTGGTTCTGCCATTCTCCGTCGTTGACCCAGATTTTCGGATGCATTTGTTGTTCATTTAGAGCCTCCTTGAGCACTTTGCTCAGATAGAATACCAGTTTGCATATTCTCTGAAACCTTGTATATCTATAAATATCTTATTTCTTGATGGGTCAATGACAGCTTGGCTGGGTATAGAAATCCTGGTGTGACATCCTCTCCTTGCGCCATCTGTACTTTATTTCATGTGTCTTCCTGTGTTTGAGTGTGTTTGACTTGCAGTGTTTAAACTTAAGAAGTCTGATAGCAACTGGTTCTCTTTCGTCTGTTAATAACTCAGTATTTCAGCTTGGAAACATACTATATTTTTTCTTTAAGATTTTGGAAATGTCTAGATGTATAAATTGGTGAGCCCTTTCAGTCTGCAAACGTGAGCTTCTTCTCAGCTTGGGAATTCTCATCCACTCTTTGCTTAATTATTCTCCCCATATGTTCCTTTTCTGTCTTTGGAATGCTGGTCACCTTATATTAGCTCTTTCAGTCCTTTGCTCCAGTTTCCTGATCTTTTTCCCCATGAGTTCCATCTCTTGCCTTTTTAGTTCTTCATCTTACAGGCCATTGATTTCAGATGAAACTGCTATCTCCTTCTTCAATTTTTATACTGATTTGTGGTTTTGGTTTTGGGTTTGGTTTTGGTTTTGGATTTGTTCAGCCCCAGGAGACAGAAAGACAGAAAGCAGGTGTGCTTCTCACTCTGACCTTTGGCCTGCCCACCCCAATTCTCCTTAGCTCAGGGTGGTGGGCAGGTCAGCCGAGGGTTGCCTTTCACGGAAAGTCAGATTCCTTTAAAATTCATTCATTCAGAGGAGCAGACCACCAGAAAACGAGCACAATGCGGGATTTCTTAGAGAGGCTGATGCGAAACGGTTGTGAGAGCTGCTACAACAGTCTTGGTGGCTTCCTGAGGTGCTGGTGCTAGGCCTGAGGTCCCTGGAGATGGGCTTGAAGTGGGGGCGGAGGGCAGGTCCGAGACGATGGGAACCAGCCTCCCAGTCTCTCCCGACCTGCAAGGGCCTCTCCCCATCTCCAAGTCCAAGTCCCAACCAGGATGCCCGGATGCCCTGCCTTCTCACAGGGTTCTCCTTCTGTGAGAGCATCAGCACCAGCCCCTCGCCCACCCCTGCCAACACACACATACACACACACACACCACGGCCAGCACCTTCCTCCTCAGGGATCTCAGCGCTCAGGCAGGCGGGGTGGTGGCCAGCCCTGCTCCAGGCTGTGCCAAGTGGGGTGAAATCCACTGTGTGCCAGGCACATGACTGCGCGTCCCCCACAAGCCCCGAGACAGACTCGAGGGCAGAGCCCCGGGGTAGGTGACAGCGTGTGAGAAGCCGCCCACCCCCGAGTCAACCCAAACTTCCGTCCCTGCCAGGGTGCCCGTGCCTCACAGCCTTTCCTGGGAAGGAATATCGCATTTCAAGAGCAAGCTGGGTGCGAAGCGATCAAACACCGTGCAAAAGGATGGCAGGGCTATGCCGAGCGCGCAAGCTGCAGGACTGAGGTGCGAGTGGGCCATTTAGACTGACCAACACCTGGCTTCAGCCGATGGGGCACCGAATCGCAGTCACCACTGCGAGGGAAGCCATGGAAGCAGCATGATCAGTGCTCATTTGAAAATTGAAAGGAAAAAAACCGCGCCTGGGCCAGCCCCTCTCTCCTCGCTGAGGCTCGGGCTGGCCCTGACTCGGCCACACTCGCTTGGCGGGTTTAGGGGCTTTACAGGGAGCACAGTTTATATTGAATTTCTCTGTTCCTTGTTTCGAAGGTCCCTGAAGACGAGGCAACTACAAAGCAGCCCTGAATCACAGGGACGTTGGAACAGATGTTATTTAGGCATTTCCACATAATAAAGACTTCTAAGGATCCCCAATGCCCAATTATCCTAACAGCTACTCCAAAGTTTCCGCTCAATGCATGATAAACGCAGACAATATTGACTTGACTGTAACCACAATTATCCAGAATCCAGGTGATGTCAGTCAAAGGACGCTTTCTAAACAACCGAGTGCTGCTGTTTTTAGGACACAGATAAGCCAACAACCCACCTCTGTACTTTCATAGAACCAACTGGTCAATTAATAATCGCACGAGAAAGGCTATGTTCTCCAGGGGAAAGGATCTAAGATTTCCTGCGTTCTAGCTAAAACTGCACTGTGACATCGAATGAAGGGCATTGCTTGGTAACACGGAGTCCCTGCATCCTTCGCCTTAACAGAGTGGTGAGGTGCAGACTGTGAACAGAAGCATTTTTCCACAAGTGCTATTGTTTGTTTTTTTAAGTATGGATCAAGGATAATTACAGCAGCTCTCAGAAATTGCAGTCATGCCACTTTTTACAGTGCAAGTGCACACTCAATCCACAAGTGTAGCTTTCAGTGAATTCCAGCTTAAGAAAAAAATTACATGAAACTGAGAAAGCAGATTTAGGTAATAAGATTCTTATTCATTTTCTCTCTAACGTGCTTCCTATTCAAACAATTAACACTGTGACTTAATGATATAAGATTTAGAGTCATCAGAAGAACTTGGGAAGACCATGTCAAGTCAGTTTAAGTATTCAATATTTTCATATCAAAAGCAGGCAAATAAATAGCTTCCACTGTGTTTGAAAATACATATTTTAAAAAGGAGACAAATAACCTTTGGTGTCACAAAAGCAGATCTGGTGTTTAACTCTATCTACATACAAGCTATAATTTCCTTCTGAAAGGTACATAAAAGGATCTAAATGAGAAGCCAGAATTAATAGCCCTCTCTTTCCTCTGCCCACTCTTCTCCCAGATAAAAGGAAGGAAGGAGTGAGAGAAATGCATAGTAAACCAGTCACTCAGTGCTTCTCAGAATTCAAGGTGCCTAAAAGTAGATTGGTTCTTCAAGTTCCTTATTTATTAATGTCTTCAATTAATGCCTTAATGTGGTAAGTCAGATAACTTGTGCACTCTCCAAATATAGAAAGCCAAGCCAACAAGAAAGGGTAACTTCAGAGGCACATCCAAGCTCTGAGAGCATCTGCTCAGCCCCAGAGATTTAGTGCTCTCAGTTTTAAAAGTGCATGTGCTTCGGGGCAGGAGATGGAGCCCAGTGTCACAGTGAGGTGGGAAATCAGATCCAGACGCACAAAGAAACTACAGAAGTCAATACCCATCAATACAAGGTTAAAAAAAGGAAAAGTTCCCCTACAAGAAAAGCAGTAACAAAACACAAGTGTCTAGGGCTTGTTGCCGAGCAGAGGAGCAGAGTCTTTCCTGAGACTCGAAAACCACAAACAGGCCTTCACATGGGTTTGGGCTCTAAAGCTGCCACTGTGTATCCTGATTGCACAAAACTGAGAATTAGTTTGCAGAGGCCCTGATACGATGCCCTGAGAAGGATGCATCATTTTTGTGGTATTCTTGCAAAAAACACGAAACTTCCATTTAGCAATGGAAAAATATCAAGTAAACCCAAATTGAAGAGAATATCTAAATAACTAACCATATTCTTTGGAAGTTCCAAGGTCATGAAAGACAAGTAAGACTGAGAAACTTTTGCAGATTTGGACAAAAGGAGATGTGACAGGTACATGCACTGGGGAGCCTGGATTGGATCCTGGAAAAAAGCAGCACAATAGTGCACATTCGGGAAAATTCTGGAAAATGCCTGCTGTTCAATTAAAGCACTGTACTAATGTTAATTCCTGATTTGGGTCATTATATTGTGGGAATATGATGTGTTACCATGCAATGAAGCTGGATAAAGAGAACATGCAAATTCAGCATTATTTTTATAACTTTTCTATAAGTCTAAAATTATTCCAAGATGAAATTTTCAACTAATAATAATAAAGTGGACTTGATTTGATAGTATCCCCAGGAAACCATTAGAAGTCATGAGGTACCTCTGGAGCAACGTAACTTAAATGAAAGCTTCAAGGAAGTTCTACAGGTAAAGTTCTAATGACCATGAGGTAACAATTCTTTAAAAGTCACAAAACATATGGGAAAACGAGGCACTTATGGGTCAGAATCAACAGAAGGAAAAAATGAAACCACCAACATTATAAGATTCACAAAAACTCAGATGATTGAGTTATCAGAGTCAGAATATAAAACTATGTTTACTGTGTTTACTCTGTTTAAAGGAAAAGAGTTTTAAAAGCTTTAACGGAGAACAAGTGACCTGGCAGGTTTGTAAAAGAAGAAAATGTATCTATAAATGAAATTATTATTATTATTATTGAAAATTTCAATAATTGAAATGAGAAAACCAATGGGCGTGTTAGCTGTTACATATTAGATAAACACTGAATACAGCTAAAGAGAGAGATTTTCAAAATTACCAAAATTCAATGAGAGAAATAAAAAATGGAAAATGAAAAGAAATCTTAGAGACATAAGAAATTGAGCAATAACATCTAATATATATCTAGCAAGAACACTAGTAGAATAAAATAACAGGTAATGAAGTCGCGGTGATATTTGAAGAGATAATGACATAATTTTCCAGAGTACATAAAGACAAAGCTCTTTACATTTAGGAAAACCAATAAATCCCAAGCAGTAAAAATAAAAATTAATTCACACTTAGATAAACCATGGGAACCTTGTAGGACTCCAAAGACAAAGAGAAGCGCTTCAGAGGAGCCAGAGCATAAAGTGACAGCACAGACATGGGCAAGTTCGCATTGTTTTAAAGGAGGAGCCCGCTAATGAGCCCTGGGCCTCATGCACGGGAGACAGGGAGGCTGGCCGTCAACCACTGAGCTGCATGCATTCCCCAGTGAGAACTGGTTTTTCCATTTGTTCGTTTTGGTTTGGTTTTTTAGGAGGTACCAGGGAGCGGACCCGGGACCTCATAGGCGAAGCAGGAGTTTAACCACCTGAACTACATCTGCTCCTTGGATGCCTTTACTTTTCAAGAAGGAGGGTGAATGTAGACATTTCCCTATTAACAAAAACAGAGAGGTTTCCTACCAGGTAAAGGTAGGAGACAGATTGTCTCTGAAGGAAAGTGATACAGGCTGAAAGCTGATTTCTCAGAAACAACAATGGAAACTAGGAGATAATAGAATAATATCTTCAAAGTATTGTGAGAAAGGTAACTCTCAACCTAGAGTCAAATGCCCAGAGCCCGTCTTTCAAGATTGAAAGAAATAGACATTTTTCTGACAAACCAACACTGAGAGATTTTACCGCAGTCAGAAAATAGATCCAAAGGAAGATATGAAATGCAAGAAGGAATAGAATATGTGGTGGCTTGAAGCTGAGTGTACCCCAGAAAAACATGTCTTTAAATCTAATCCTGTGGGCATGAACCCGATGTAAGTAGGACCTTTGATGGAACTACTTCAGTTATGGTGTGACCCATCTCATTCAGGGTGGATCTCACTCCTCTCACAAGAGAGAGAGCCCCGGAAGCCAGAAGCTGAAAGCAAGAAAACACAGAAGAGAAGGGAGAGAACAGCAGACACCATCATGTGCCTTGCCATGAGACAGAGGAGCGAGGACTGCCCACAGCTGGTTGTCGCGAAGAAAGCATAGCTTTGATGATGCCTTGATTTGGACATTCTCACAACCTCAAACTGTAAGCTGATAAATTCCCATTGTACAAGCTGAACGATTTCATGGTGTCTGCTTTGAGCAGTCTAAGAAACTAAAACAAAAGGGGAACAAAGAAAATGATAGCATGGAGATAAATCTATACAACCATTGCCCTTATGAAATAATCATAAGGCTTAAATTGTCACGTTAATAAACACAATATAGAAATAAAATTTTGGAAAATATAAAA